>WMED01026940.1:0-10721 GCA_019650415.1 Pipa parva | reverse complement strand
GGTATTCCCTTCTCGGCGAGACCAAAAGAATTGCCTCGCCGAGAAGGGAATCCCTTTAATGCGTATGCTGATGTCCGTGCGCAGGACATCAGCATGCGAATGCTACCATTTGCGAAGTGAGCCGAACGCATCGTAGCTCACTTCGCTGCTTGCTGAATTACCCCCTAAAACTCATCCTACATACTTCTAATCCCAACAATACTGAATATTGAACAATAAATACATCCTATGTCTGAACTTGATAATGCCACATTATCCCCAGGTAAATTCTTTAAATGTTATGCATTACTAACATATAACCTCCACTTTACTAATGCAGCTGATGCTCTCCACTGGGATTCTAATCTTAAAGCTGGCATTTCTAATAAAGTCCTTTCCCAAAGTGTATTTGTCCATTAAAAGGATTTTTAAATGGTTTAACAATCTAGTCAAAGCTTATGGCTCAGTGGTATTTGGGGAGTTATTGGCTAAAGTCTTAAGGGGGTTAATTCACTAAAGTCCGAATTGTTGCGTATAGGTGCGAATTCACCAGATAAAGACAGATGCAATAGGCTGCTACTGTCGCAGTCGCATCCTTATAATGAGAATATTGTCGCAGTTGTGACTTTATTATGGGATAATTGTCAGAATCTTAACTATAAAAAATTGTCGCGACTTTACAATGGGGAAATTGTAGCGGATTTATTATGGGAATCCGCTGTTTGTGAATTCGACAATCGAATTCGCACCTTAGTGAATAACACCCTCAACTGTTGCGTAAAGGTGTAAATATGCAAGCTAAAGACAGTCGCAATAGACTGCTACTGTCACAGTTGCTGCTTTATGATGAGAATATTGTCGCAGTCACAACCTTACAATGGGAAATTTGTCACAGTCGCGGACTTGCTATTGGAATCTGCTGGTTGAGAAATCAACAGTCGAATTCTCACTTTAGTCAATAACCCCCTTGGTCACTCCCAGACAGCACCTGCAGAATATTAACATTAGCATTTAATGGACATCTGAATTCTCTTGAAAGGCAAATGAAAAAAAGACCGGGAGATATCAAATTAATGCAAAAGTAATAAGAAGCATGCTTTTGAAGCCTGTACGCTTAGGCCCTATGGAAAGATAAAAATGTTTAAAATATGGTTCCATAAAACTTCACTTTACAATAACAGGCCCCATTAAGGTAAAGATAACTTGTCATTTATCCACCCAGACAATTTACATAATAAATGATTTTGAAGGACCAGTATTTAAAATCACAGTGCAACAGCTGCAGAAGATCCAAAGCAATTATATACCACAAATTGTTTGTAGAATTATTTGACAGTGAAAGTCATTTGTGGCGAGACACACAAACATGATTACTGGTAAAAACAAATTCCTTTTTTTTTTATCAATATAGAGATACAGTTGCCCAGACTGAACTCCGTGAATTAGTGTGTCTTTTCTACCTTTACCTACTAGGTTACAATATTGTAAAAGTATCATAATAAAATCTGACAAACCTGGATACCAAAAGGCTGATCTCGGATATTCATATCATCCTTTGCATATCTAAAGAAAGAAGGGTAAAAAAAGAAATAAATAAAAAAAGTATGAGCTCAAAAAGCAAAGCAAATAACAAATAAATTGCATGCAATTTGTATGAGCAAAATATATCTTTGGCCTATTGCTTCAATTGCTTAAACTCTTCATAAATAGTAACTCTTCTGGAAGTCTCTGGAGGTGTACCTATAAAAGAAAAAGGAGAGAAACCTACTTTTCTCTAGGTGCCATCTTCTGCCATTCAAATTTGTACTCAGTTGTTTCTCCTTCTTTCTATGAGAGAAGAAGAATGCTTACATTGACAAAAAGGAATTATACGTTTAATTTAAAGCGCTGAACACACAAAAACACAAATGAATGGTAGATAACATTGTTTTAACATTTTTTTTTTTGTTCTGAAACAAATTTACCTTTTTTTAAACACTTGGGGTTTTTCACTAACAAAGGGGAACATACCATATAGGCATGACATAGGCATGAGAGGTAGCTTCTGGAAAGTAAGGATCCAGAGCTGTCCCCAACTGCTGAAAATATGTAATTTCCTGCAAAAGGATTAAAATGCTGGTAGATGGAACTGCAGACTAACTTACCACTGCAAAATTACACTGCACAGGCGTAAAAAATATCTGAATTTATTTTGGTCAAACCACAAAAAAGCCTGAAAGTGAGCTACTCTTTAAGAAAACAAAACTCGGGTTTCCTAAGGGACTCAGATTTGTTTTGTTTTTTTAGAAATGGATTCTACTTTTCACAACTTCTAGTTTACATTATTTTCTTGTTGCGGTGTTTTAAAGTACAGCATTTTGTCAGTGGAGAACAGTAAATCTATTCACAAATGCGATGAGACTAGATAGCCAACCTACTTTTCAGTCTTTGGGAACAGGTGCATTGCCTAACAGTATTCTGGATTCTAGAAAAGCCTTTCTATAGCTCTTAAGGGTGACATTTTAGGTAAGTACACATCACCTGCCTGATATGTGTTCGTTGCAAAGCAATGCCCTGGAATACACTACATTTAGAATGCAGATTGAAGCTGGACAAGCCCAGCACCAATTTTGCTTATTGAAATGGTTATGCCAATACAAAATAGGGATTTTTACTTTTTTTGGTGTCACTGGTCCTTCAAGTCCAGTTCTTGTGGTTGAACTATTTAGACCTATATTATATATTTTCTGTTCAACATATTCCCAGTTCAAATATGTAAATTACCTCTTTTATTTCTTCATTGATGATTCAGGAAAGGAAAACAAAAGAGATATATAAATACAAATGTAAAAGTACTTAGAAAACGGATTCAAATAAACACACAGAGAAAAAACACGCAGTTTTCTCAATGAACATCCTCACCACCATGCAGCACACTTCAATAAAGATATTTTATATAAGCGGATATGTTTAATCATAAGTGATTTATTTAATTATAATTCCATTTAAAAATCGTCATGCCCAGCACCACTGGTATAATAACAATTAGGTAAGCTATTTTATGAATCTATTACATCTACCTCTCTATCTGCTCATTTAGCTATCAGTTATATCTATCAATTGTTTGATAAAAACTATAATATCTGTTCTTGTTTTTATTAAGGATTAGGGAAAAGTGTGCTAGTAAAGGACCCACTGCAGCATTTTTAAAAGGGAAGAGTTGTCATACAAACCAATGTGCAACTAAAGGACAGAGAGCACACATTTAAACTGGCATAACATAGGATAGAAATTAGGATATGATATACCATTAAAACATTTAAAATAGACATCCAGCATAAAGGAAACAATGCAAAATTCACAGCATTCTTTCTACTGATAAAATAAATAATTAAACCAAATACTAAACCTGTCCTTATATGGTGTAGCTTATAGCGGAATGTTCTCTTTGATCTTAGTTTATACAGTGAAAATGGAACACCTTTAACTTTCTCAGAAAAAGATTAGTTCCATTTTAAAATGGTAAGGTTGTAAGCTGTTCCCCTTCACCTTGCCTTTGCATTGTGCATATCATTCATTCAATAGTCTCCTTTTAAAAATAGACCATATTTCTCATTGCAGTGATCTGCCTTTCTAATTTGTCAAATACCTTATATGGTGCCGTGGCTGAAGCAAATGCTGCATCAGTGATTCCAGTCTAGAATTCCTCTTGTATTAGCTTTCTGCTACTATTTCTTATGTTAACGGGTCCATTTTGACCCGTGTTTTAAATCAGCCCTCAGATACCCTAAAAACAATTATTTATCATCCAATTTGTTTCTTAACTCTTAGTTACCTTGTTATGCTTCCTCATCCATGAAAGGATTGGTTTTAATATCTTTTGAGAGTATACCCCCTATTTTCAATATAAAATTGTCAAATGAACTTCCTGAACAATGTAACCTGGACATGTCCGTCTTTCTCTGTTTTGTGAAACAGGCAAATATAGAAGCCCCTAACTCAACCTCAAGTGGATGAATATAGAGCTGGCTGTGGGCTGTTTGTTTATAGTGTGTTTATGATTTCAGTTTTGGGACTTAATATTGTTTTTTTAGAGGGGAATTCACCATTCAGCGAAGTGAGCTCCGAATCCTTCGGCTCACTTCGCAAATGGTATCCAGAATGGAATCCTTTTTAATGCGCTCGTTGATGTCCGTGTGCAGGACATCAGCAAGAGCATAATACCATGTGCGAAGTGAGCTGAAGGATTCGGAGCTCACTTCGCTGAATGGTGTATTCCCCCTTAATCTTATATTATATGTGGGTTGAAATTGACCCTAACAATAGAAGGGTCATAATTTTAATAACAGCATTTTATAATTTAGTAAAAAATTTTTTTTAAATAGAATTTCCTGACAAAGTCAAAAAGTCTTGATGCAATAAACAAATTTATTTAGTATTTTTATGCATTTGAAACCTACAAACGGGTCGGTCACAACCCTAACACTAGAGGAAGGTTAAAACATTACCAAACCTATTCAGTGTTATTATAAAAAAAACAAACAAACAATAGAAATACCCTTTTCAGCTCCAGGTGGTGCTTCATACATAAAATTTAGCCCATTCTTCACTTTTTCATCTCCCAGAAGTAATCTGTAAATAGATAATTAAAGAGCATGACATTCTAAGAAGTAAAAAAAAAAAAAAAATTGTGCCCATTTTTGATCATGGAGGTCTATGCAAAGAGATGTTTATATGACTGTGAACACTAAAAAGTGCTCCGTATTGTATATTTCTGCAAAAAAACTGTACACGCATAGCAATAAAATGTCTTAACTATAGCTGAAATGGTGGCTAGACAAATCTAAAACACCCATGTACACAGATTTGCACAAATATCCAATCTGCATATAAATTATAAAACAACACAGAAAGGAGCAAGCAGGTGGTTGTTTTTGGTGTCATGATCAAAAACAAGTTACCGTCTCCCACACCCATTTGAGTTCATAACTATTAAACATCCACATCACAACCTATGCAAAGTAATTCCCAGCTTTCCTCAGCACACTCTTCAGACTTGGAAGTCACTGGGAGTTATGCTCTAAAGTTTAAATTGTTGCATAAAGGTGTGAATTCGCCAGCAAAAGACAGTCACAATAGACTGCTACTGCCATAGTCATAACAGACTGCTACTGTCGCAGTCATGACTTCATTATGGGTATATTGTCGCAGTTGAAACTTTAAAATTGTTGCTGTTGTGTATTTGTTATGGGAATCCACTGTTTGAGAATTCAACAGTCAAATTCTTACTTTAGTCAATAACCCCCACTGAGTCTTCTTCAACAGGATCCTACAAAATATGATCTTTTACAATATTGCTAATAAAAACATTTCTGACTTTGAATAGTTCAGTTTTCACAATGAAGAAAGTATGTTTGTTAGAAATGCATTTACATAGCATTAATTTAAAGTTCACACTATAATAATAAAATCAAGCATTGGATATACGAAATGAAAGTTACCACAGATGAGAGACGAGGTTAAGGCTTACCTATTGTTGTAAGAATCTTGTTCTTTCAAATACTGCTGCATTAAATCTTCTTGTTTTTTCTTATCATAGGATATTTTTTGCTCTGCCATCCATACCTATAAACGAAGAAATCTTTGTGGCTTGAGGAATGCAGGTACAATTACACTAAAAGGACAGCAATATATTAAATATTATATTTTTTAACAATTTCTCTATATTCTGGGATGTCTCATAACAATTAACTGTTTCAGTGCTGATAGCAGAAAGTCAATACTTAAATATATGAAATTAAAAAAAATGTTATGTTCCATGTGTTTCACAAGATAATTTACTGCATGAATAAGGATCCCAGCTGTAATCTACAAATGTCACATAAGATTCTAAAGAAAAGCATAAATAAATGAAAACTCACACATACATAAGGATAATATACAGACAAGTAGGTTATCATCTGAGCTCCAAAGCCTACACATTGCATGTTATTATTACACAATTACAGTTAAACCTTCAAGACAACACTTACATAGACTAAAAAGGTTCTACACTACAGTGCTGCCTGATTGTGAGATGGATACCCCAAATCACAAACAGTATGTACAAAACCACCTGTTATGTCAAAGTGCTTACAGAAAACTGGTAAGGTGAAAAATATGGTGGCTCCAAAAGAAAACACAGACACAGGTATTGTTTGATGCCTGAAAGGTACAATAACCGTAAAAAGGTAAACAAGAACTATATTATATATAGTCTTAGTATATAACAGCAATAGGTTATTGTAAATGTCAGAAAGTGTAGAGAAAATGCGCTACCCTTAAAAAAAAAAAAAGGAAGCTAATTTAGTGCAGTAAGTCTTATCACTAAAATGAATAAAAATATATATAGGATTGCATTTACAGAGGAGTCTGTTAATGCTAGCCTTTGGTGACCCAACTGGTCCTTAGAGCACGGTCTGCTTTCAGTAGTCTCCGGATGTTATTGCTGGATGAAAAGAAAAACTACAATAGTGTAGAAAGTTTTGAAACTTTTAATTCAAAAAGACAAGAATACACTCACATTTAAAAGGATGGTAACCTCGCCTTATAGAGTAACAGTAGACATCTACTCCAACAAATTTCGCCCTATTAACTGGCGCTTCCTCAGGGAGTATTAAACAAACATTAATGGGTCCGACTTTTTAAAGAGAAGATAAAATGCAGGAGTAAACTAAATGCGATCCAAGGGGAAGGAGATATAAACCGAAACTCCCCTTCCCCTTGCATGTAGTTTACTCCTTTGCGCTTGGGTACGGAACTTGTCCCACAACTCTATCTTAATTTTAGACAAAGTTTTTTTACGTTTAAGCAATGTAAAGATGGGCAATGCCCACTGACGTCACATCCAGCCACATAGTGTCCTTTAAAAAGCCTGACCCATTAGTGTTTAAAACTTCCTGAAGAAGCCCCAATTAATAGGTTGAAACATGTTGGAGCTGATGTCTGCTGTTACTCTGTAAGGCAAGGTTACAATCCTTATAAATGTGAGTGTATACTTGTCTTTTTGAATTAAAAGTTTATAGCAAAATAACATCCAGAGATGATCGAAAGCGGATCACACCCTATGGACCAGTTGGGTCACTAAGGGCTAGCATTTAAGAACTCCTCTGTGAGTGCAACTATATATATATATATATATATATATATATATATATATATATATATTCATTTTAGTGATTAGACTTACTGTTCTACAATAGTTACCTTTTTTTTTTTTTTAAAGGGTAGTGTCTCTTCTCTACACTTTCTGGTATTTATGATAATACATGGACTTGAGAGGTTTTGCTGCATGCCCCATTTAGATAGTCAAATACCATCACAAGCGCTTAGTCTTATCTTACTTTTCACACCGAGCATTAGGTTATGGTCAGTGATGACCTCCTTAATGTGTGACATGGTGCAGATGTGAGCTTGCTGTAGGTGCAATGTTTATATTTCTTTATTAAAAAAAAACAAAAAACAGCTCAGATCCCTTAGTACACAAGATTTGCCATTTGATTCACAAGTTATTTATAATTCAACTATTATAAAATACTGCACTATGTGCACCAAGCTTCAGCTCTGAGTAATTGTATTTTTGCTCTGAATATGGCATAGTCTGCTAAAACTCTCCAATAATAATACTATAAAGACTCTTGCCCTCACAGGCACACATAACTAACCTTCTTGATGTTGGATTTAGACGCAGGATGGAAATCCTTTTTACACATGAAGTTTGCAAACGACTTCCCCATGGTTGTCTGTACAGTCGGGGCAGATCAGACACAGAAGATACACCTCAATGTTAATTAGTAAACATAACAACCAGGCGTGTCTTTAAGAGCCTCAACAACACTGTAGTGGACGCTGCACTTCCTCTTCCTTCGCCTCCCGGAAGTACGTCGCGTTTTGTGACTAAAGTAAGACCAAGTCAGCCAATAGTCTTCTGTATCGCTTCTGACGCGTCGATGGTTGGCAATAGCGGTTCTTCCAGCCAAAGTATGGCGGCTATAGCATTTCCGGAAGAGTTAACCATTTTGGAAGTCAAATGTTGACAAACCAGAATCCGATTACTTTTATACCGGGTAAAAGTGAGGTTTCTTTACTACTTGCTTAACATTTCTTTACCGTAAAATGTATTCAAACATTAAAACTGTTCCTGGTGCTCTATTTATATATATAGGATGTCATGCTTAAAGTAGATTTGGAAACGTTATAATTTATGTTATAAATATAGACTATAATAGTTTTTATTTTATTATTTAGTTTGAATTACCTTCTGTCATAAAGGCAAAATGCCATTCCATTACTGCACTCCTGTGCATTTAGGGCCTTATTGACTAAAGCAGTGATGGCCACTGCGATTCTGAATTTCGAAGTCCGAATTATTACGTAGACTGCTACTGTCGCAGTTGCGTCTTTATAATGAGAATATTATTGCCAGGGGTGGATCTGGCCCTATGGGCGCCCTGGCTGAACTGCCCCTCCGCAAACCCCCCCAGTGCACACCTGCCCGGCATCCCCAACTCACCTCCTCCAACGTTCCAGCGACGGTCCCCCTCTGAGCAAGGCTCCACAATGAATGCGACCTCATTGTGGGGCGGCGCTCAGAAGAGGAGCGTCGCTGGAACGCTGGAGGAGGTAAGTTTGCAGTGGGCGATGTGGGCAACAGCGCCCCTCAAATAGATTGCGCCCTGGGCAGTCGCCCACATCGCCCAGTGCTAGAACCGGCCCTGATTGTCACAGTCGCGACTTTACTATGGAAAATTGTTGCAAATTGTAACTTTAAAATTTGTCACGGTCGCGATTTTACAAGTTGTGAGTTTGAAGCGGCCCGTGACACGTGTTCAAATTTATATGGCCCCCAGGCAGAAAGAGGTTGGGCATCACTTTATTAAAGGCTGATAAGTCACGTACAGCTATGAATTCACATCTATTCGCATCTTCCCCATGTTCTCTTATTGAGCAACCTCTGCAATGTGGCGAATACGCGACCAAGTCAGACGACTACGATAATCATGATCTTACAGAGCACTTTGCATGCGTGTGAACTGGTTCTACTATTGATTAAGTGGTGGAATGTGTTGAAGGAGCATATATGACTAGGTGTACTGCTCCAAATTCACACATTTGACTTTGCCACATCAGAGTGGCAAATTGGGGGACTGACGGCAGTGCTCCGCATTCTACTTCTGACCGACTGACTACACCACACAAGGTGTGAGACAGCGATCAGTGCTGTCCACTTGTCCAACTAGTCTATTTGCTGCTTAGTCAATAATGAGAAGTGAATTTGTGACTGTTTTGGAGATTTGACTCAAATTGTAGCTAGGTGAATTTGTCAGGAGAATTCACCCTTTAGTCATCCAGGCCCACAGAATAAGAACACTGGGTTTGAGACAGGATTTCCCTATGATCTGTTTAAAAGAGAATACTCTGTTGTATAATTAATGTATTAGCTTTGTTGTATACTGTATATATCCCATTATGATTATAGGCAAGCTAATTCAATTACTTGAAGCGTGTCTAGTTTATATGTGTCTAGTTATGAGATGGTATGTTTGGTGAGGCAAAACATATGGTACATGAGTGATATTTTATCTGCAACCCACATATAGAGAAAAACCTAGCATATAGCCCTTTGTGAAAAGGAAACAAAAAGTAATTAGCATTTTGTTCCATACTATGGATCTAAACCTTCATTTTTGTTTAAATATCTGAATTGGACGTGTATGAGATTTTTCTATTTCTATGTGTTATTTGTCAGTTTTGGTCGAACTCCAACTGAAATATATGTAACTATGTAAGTGTGTGCTTTCCACTTTGTAGATTGTATTTATCGGAAAGGCCTCTTTTACATTATTGTGTTTGCCGCAGTTGAGTTGGATTGAATCAGTAGTTATGTTGGCCCGCCTGTTAGCATGCAAGCACATTAAAAGTGTATCTGTCACCTCAAAACTAATACTAATTTAGGTTGTACTAATGAAAAAAATGCTTTTGTAACTATATATGTATTTTAAAAAATGTTCCTTTAAATAGTTTTTCTCTCTGTCATCTTCCCTGTCAGCCTGACTTTTCTTTCCTGAGTGTCGGTCAGGTGGGCAGGGCTAAATGATGATTGACATTATAGCTCCTCCAATCAGATCCCTTAAATCGCAATCTAGCAGGTGACCTGATTGGAGGAGCTATAATGTCAATCATCATTTAGCCCCACCCACCTGAACTAGGAAAGAAAAGACAAGATGACAGAGAGAAACAATGTTTAAAGGTACATTTTTTAAAACACATAATATATTTACAAAATGTTTATTTCATTCGTACAACCTAAATTAGTATTAGTGTTTTGAGATTGACAGGTGCACTTTAATTGTTTTCTATGGTACTTGTTAGCACATGAAAGACTAGGCATAGTTTTTAGCATATCGCAGCTTTGGTGCACTTCTATTATTTGGCCAAAACTCAAATTCCTATTTATCCCTATGGAATCACTCTAAAATCAGAAGCATGTATTGTGTTTTTCTTAAGCTAGTATAAAAGTGTCAAGTTTTAAAGGGTTTGGAAAGTCAAAAACAATCTTTTGATAGTGTATTTATGACAAAACACCTTTTCTAATGTATTTAAGCACTAAGACAAAGGCAGGGCAAAGTTTTGGGTCCCACTCCCTTTAAAAAGGGATGGAAAGTCTTACAGTTAGGGCCAGAAATATTTGGACAGTGACACAATTTTCGCGAGTTGGGCTCTGC
>WMED01026937.1:0-10722 GCA_019650415.1 Pipa parva | reverse complement strand
TAACCTAATTGAATAAACTTCTCGTTTTTAATTGGGAGTGCCGGACTTTGTTTCATCGCTTTAACCGTTTTGTATGGCACATTTTTTTCTCTCTTGTGTGATAACCTTTTTTTTGTTTTTTTTGTCAATAATAAATAGTGATACTTTTTTATATTTTTGTAGTGTGTGTCATCTAAGCCTGTGTTGTATCTTGTGTTTTACATGTATATTTGCTTCAAGGCCTGCCCACACGCAGCACCTACAGTACTTCTAGAGATATATAGCGTTTTTGATTAATACATAGTGTGCACACTTCAATGTCTGTGTTTACTAATTCATTTAACTACAGCACTACATATTTGTAGTTTAACATATACATATGATAGCAATTACAGCCTTTTTTCAAATGTAATGAATCAGTAAAACAGTTTCTAAACATTTAAAATTTGTAAAAAAAAAAAAAGAAAAAGATATTCGATCCATAAATCTGTCCTGATGTTATAAGAATCATAAAGAAAATATGTAAATTTAAATAATGTTAACAGATGTGCTGCATCACTAAATCCATCCCACTAAAAGAAGGATTTGTGATTATCCTGGATTAAACAAAGATCATTTAAAGTTGTTAAAATATGGGGTTGACATGTAATTACTTAAAAAGGCAACTGAACTACATTATTCTTATTATTAAAATAATGAGTCTAGGGAACAAGCACAATGTTGATGCTATTTAGTATATGTAATAATAAAAGTTCATATATATATATATATATATATATATATATATATATATATATAAGCCCCATCTTAAGTTTAACATGCTGCAGATCCAAGCTGGGAGGGAAGGTACATTAAGCCAGCAATATCAGGATCTCTGCATAATCCTGGACTGTATGAAAAGGTGGTCACATATTCAGGATAATGCATGTCTAGTGTTTGTTAAAAAAAAAAAAACCAAGCTGGATACAGGAGATGGTTTTACAGACAGGTGAGACCAGTTAGAGTGAAAACTTGTTATTGCAGTACAGGGTGACTCTACAAAATAATAATATATGACAGGGGTGGCGAAAAGGTGACATCACTCACCAGCGTGTCCCCCAAAGTGCCAGCGCTGGTGAGTGATGACATCACGCCTGCATCGTGGGAGGAGTGTGCACGCATCGGGGGAGGAGAGCTCCCCTGCAAGTGAGCGCTCCTTCATTGTGGGCCCCGGATCCAGCATGAAAACTGTCAGATCGGGCCCATGGCCTGTTACTGAAGGCAGGTTTGGCGACGGCTCACATGCCAACAGAGAGGGTTCTGCGTGCCCTCTTTGGCACAGCTCAATTTGCTTGATTGGAAAGTATCCTAGGAGATCCTCCAAATATGATTTATTGGAATTATTTCATTGACAAAGACAATGAAATGGGAAAATGAATTACATTTGAAAAACTTTGCAAAAAATGTTTATGTATGTATTGTATTTATTCATTTATATAGCACTGATATATTACGTAGTGCTTTGCAGAGGTTTGTCATTCACTTCAGCCCCTGCCCTGTGGAGCTTACAATCTAGTTTCCTTATTCAGTCACACACATATAGACAGACATAGATGTATGTTTCTAGATTATGAGGAAACCGGAGTGCTCAGTGGAAACCCACACAGGTGCAGGGAGAACATACCAACTCCATGCAGATGAAGTTCAGGGTGCAATTGAACCCAGAGCTAAAAGGCATTAGTGCTAACCACATTTGTCTTATGTTTTGTGGCACCAGGATGATTGGATTAAAATTGATTGAATTACCCAAAAGGTTTGACTTTCCTAATTGCTTAGTTGAACTGGGGAAGTCACTTGGATGAGTAGTGAACCATTGCTATTCACATAGAAGTAGGTGCACCTAGAACGTACACCATTTTTTGAGTTTAAGCTTATCTGCTTGGCATAGTGATCTCATAAAGATCTGAAGAAGGGACAAGGGTGGAAGATAAAGGGCATAGATTATCCACATAATAACATATTGTGTAGCATTAATCACTACACTCTGAGGTATATTACATATTCCAATTGTTAACTAAAACTGGAAACACTTGGAAGTTTTTCTTAAAAAAAAAACAGCGTTCCATTAAATAAAAAAAATGAGATTGGATTGTTTGTGGTTCCATTTAACTTTAAATAAACCCTTAAAAGTACTTGTAATTACAAAGAAAATACAACGGAGATGTCCTTGCTTATTTATATTACATTGTTACAATTAAATCATTAAGCAAACCATTCCCTACAACCCCACTGAATACTTAGGGGGTTATTGACTAAAGTGAGAATTCCACTGTAAAATCTCAAACAACGGATTCCCCTAGCAAATCCACGACTGTGACAATATTCCCATGATAAAGTCACGACAATATTCTCATTATAAGATGCGACTGTGACAGTAGCAGTCTTTTGCGACTGTCTTTAGCGGGCAAATTCAAACCTTTACGCAACAATTCAGACTTTAACCAATAACCCCAATAAAGATTTACAAAAAAAATTCTAAAAACAAGCCATTACTAGTGATGGAGCTAATCTTATCACATGACATTAATGTTGGGTATGTAAAAACATCTTTTCTCAAATATATATTTGCCTTGTGTAACAAATCTCTTCATTTCATCTATTCAAAGGTTTCATAAAGAAAATGAACATTTTTAAAATCAATTATAAAAATTGATGCAACATTTATGAATATTTGTAAGTGTCCAATGTAATAAGTGTCATCTCATATATGTGATTTTATAAATAATGCCTTCATTTTGGAGATCTAACTTTACACAGGTCTCAGACAACCCCACAATCGATTTCATAACTAACAAATGTCTTGAGCAGTACATCCTTTCAGAGAGGGAATTCCATGTTGCTAGTTAGTTCTCTATTAACAATCTCTTTTCTATTGTGTACACCCTATTTGGACTGTCTTATTTTGTTACTAAAATTTTCCACTCCATATATAAGTTCAATAGATCATCTCTGGGTCTTTTGTGGTTTAATGAAATATGTTTTTGTGAATCTGTAATAAGATTCCTTCTTTTTAGTTCATTCTTCTGGATATTTAAAGAACAAATCAGCATTCTATGGAGAAAAAACAGCCATATAAAAAGTAACATTATAAAATCATTTATTTTCATCTAGTAATATATTTGATGATGCATTATTAAACAATAGACATGTATTTGGTATATAGATCTATATATTTTGTTGCTTATAATTACCTGCTTCGATTCCACCATATGTTAAAATAACAATAATACCAAAACTTTATTACATTACGAGTAATATGAAGTCGGTTTGGAATAAAATGTACAAGCAGCATAGCAAAAGGAAAATAAAAAACTGAACAAACACTATTAAAACTCGATAAACTTGAATTATTGTAGAACACAAATTTTGTATTGTATCAAGAAAAAAAAATCCTAACCTGCTGCATTGCTGGTGAATGCAAAGCTGTTTGGCCCTGCATCTGTAGCTGGCTTCCAATAGACTGCTGCATTGAGATTGGCTGATGTTGCTGCATGTGCAGGTGCTGGTGAAGTGGTGGGCTCATTTGAAGAGAAGGGGGTGGAGAAACAGCCATACTTGCGAGGGAAACAGTCACTGGCATTTGGTTGCTGGGTTTAGGTGCTATGTTTCTGTTAATACCAGGATGCATTGCAGATAAATGAGGATTCATTGCTGATTGCTGATGGTAGGGTGAACTGAGATACAATGTGGAATGTGCTTGTGTGGTCCCATGGAAAACTGGTGGCTTTGAATTCATCATCTGAGATGGTTGAGATGTCTTAACATCGACAGGATCACTGTAGCTCTTTTTTGGAATATAAAACAACACATGAATCTTTTTAACAATAATACTGTTATTATAACATATACTGGCAGTAGAGTTGTGCACCGTGTTAGCCATAGATTTATGCAAAGACAAGAGAGTATAGGTGATACCTTTTATTGGCTAACAAAATAGATTGTAAATGCAAGCTTTTGAGGCTCCTAAAGCCTCTTAATTTACCCTCTCTCACAGTTTATCCTGTACTGCAATTTGATGAATTGTTTAACTACATTGCTTTAATTTACATTTTTACAACTGGTCGACACTCCACATGGGTGTCGAACAGATAACATCTATACCAGTTTGTGACTTTGTAGTTTTGCAAAGTTGTTTCACTGATAATATCTCACTATATAGCATTAGTTTTTTTGGCTTTGTTGTTGGATAGATGGGAATTTATTGCTTTGTTCCAGTGTTTTGATTTTTTTGATGTCAGGATGTCAAACTGATAACATTTAGCCATGATGTACCAGTTTCTGTATAAAATTATCATTATCAGTTCCATATTATTGCCTGATGAAGAGGCCTTTGGAGCCTCGAAAGCTTGCATTTACCATCTATTTCGTTAGCCAATAAAAGGTATCACCTGTACTCTCTTGTCTTTGTATAACATATACTGTAACTATCTTTTAGACATTGCCTCCTGTTGGCATATTAAATCCTAAACATTTTGTATTGTAACCATGTAAATGCAGAAAGAGTGACCCATTGGACCTTCGACTGAAATAATATTTGTTTTGGGTAAACTGCAGCAACTGATTTGTAAAAAGCTGTTAATATAATCAATTTCATGTTCAGTGGCTATCATGTTATATATACAGGTATATACAGGTGATAAGACAATGAATGAGGATCTAATAGCCCCATTGTACAATGGCACATAATAATTAAACCACAGACTTCAGCAAGTTTTTAATGTAATATTTAAAAATTATGAAGTGCATAAGAGATATACCGAATTAAACACAGCATTCTCCCTCTTTTTTATTCTGTACAGTGTAGCCAGTGGCTAAATAGTATAAGGAAATAAGGATCCCCTTTAACTCAATTTTCAGTGTATTGTCACCCCTTTGTCTTCTGTTTTTATTCAGTTGATACATTAATGATTCTAAGGAGAAGTTTTATGGCTATTTTTTTTTTACACTAAAGTGTTATGTATCAGGAGTGGGAACAGGGTTTCACAAGTAAATGAAGAGGTCCAAATCAAAACGTGCATTTGTTGTAGCTATACTTTAGTGAAGGATCCATTTGGAGAGCAACAGGTTGCTTTTGTAGCAAAGCAGCCAATAAGTGAAGATCAGACACTAAATAACTTTTGCTCAAGACTATTTATTTAACCATCATGGATGGAACATTACTCATGATTCAGCAGCGGGGTCTCAGGCTTAACTGTGCCATCGTTCCTTTACCCCACACATCTATATTATCTTCAAAATATATAGGATGACATAGGAACAGCTAAATGTGTGTGTCAAAGTATCTGTGTGGTTTCATACTGTAACAGTAAGAATTTCTTTTACATTTTGATGTTACAAGTTCAAAAATGTTACATCTCTATGATTACTCTCTTTATTATGCACTTGCTTTATTCTAAAGCACTATTAGTCTTATTCTGAAATACCTTTATAATAAACCTGATTAGGCGTTCAGTTATAATGCTTTTATTAGACATGAAAATGCTTTTAACAAATAGTCAGCCTGAATAGTTTGTTTTTATGATCAAACTATAAAAATGTGCAATTATTATAGTACATTCTTATGTCTAATGTAACTAAACCACACTGTTTTTGATGACTATGGTGCTTGTGTGCATTTTAAACTATTCAGCCGTGGTTGGTGAATTCTATGAGATTTAATCAAGCACAGTATAATGTATAGTAGATTTGCATGTAGATTAAGTTTTGGGGACCCCATCACCACCACCACCACCAGGGGCTTGGGGGTAACAGAGGAGGTCAGAGGCTGGCCCCCATGAAAATTGTGACCCTTGCTCCGTGCCTTATTGGTTGATAGTCATTCTTCACCCCCTCTTGAAACTTTCCTCCTAACTCCCCAGGTAATGGGGTAGGGTAGAGGGTCAGATGAATCCCCTCTAGGGACACTTGCTTCACCCTGCAAAAGGTATAGGTATACAGTCCAATGAACCCTTGAATATTAATTAATAATTCCTAATTACCCCACTAGGCAGAGTAGAGGAAAGGGAAGGTATTCATGCATGCACCCCTCACCCCCGCACAGAGTGAGAGTATGAGGTCATACAAGGTACTTTAGAAAGTTCGTCTCTTTCTCTGGATTTTTATTGATACACATATATTTGTATTATTTATTGCCAGTTTGTTTGATGACTCACTTCATGTTCACCATATTGGCAAAATCTGAAACTGCTTAAGTTTTGCAGATCTGGATTACATCGGATTAATATGAATCTGAACATGCTGTTCCGAAGGATACAAAGCATTGGAAAATGCATTATTAAAGACTAGCGAATGAGACCATGGTACCTCTACGTTCCCAAATATCTCTTTTAAAATCAGAAACAGAAAGGAAATTCTGACTGGCTCCTAGCTCAGAAAGTCTATTTATTTACTGGCAATTACTACAAAATGTGTGAGAAAATAAAGCTTTCATTTTTAACTTCGAAATGTAAGTCCTGAATGCCATCCCATCTTTCATGTTACATTTCTGGGACATTTCTGTTTCTTTAATCCAATGAGCATTTCTTTTGGTGTAACACTTTAAAAAAATTAGGATGTATTTAGTAATGTACTAACACTTGTCCAAACAAATATGTCATGGGCATGATTCATGACTCATAGCAAGTTTTACTTCAATGAAATACAACCCACGTGTCATTAGAAATTACATTTAGAGAGTTGTTGTACTTTTGTGGTATTGATTTCAATTTCCTGTAGCTTTCTCTCCTCTGGGCAGAGTTTGAACAGAAATAATAATAATAATACAAAAAGGAAAAATGACTTTGGACAAATTAACGTCTTAATATTTTTTCATGTCACATAAATAGATTTAGGATTATTGTAATAGTTGAATTTAAGATGGGGCCATAACAGTGTATGCTTTACTACAGACTGGGGCCCAGTGGAGATGAATTTAGCATTGGACCTAGGTCAAAATATTAACAAACATATCATATTTGTAAATTTTATTCATAAATATACAAGGGAAAATAAAAATATGTAAGATCCCTGTCTACTTCCTTAATGATTTATTAGTATTCAGTATGTATTAATGATGTCAGATGTAGATCTGTGTTGTTTTAATGTAGCTGCAACACAATAATATTACAGTGCAACTTTTGTTTGTATTCATTTACATTGTACCAATAATTGCTGCTACCTTGTAGTATGTACAGAGAAACATGTATAGTTATATAGTTATTTTCTGACAGCTACTTTAAATATCTGCAAGATTCAAGCAGTGCCAAGAGAAAGTGATTTGGTCTCCAACACGAGGCAACCTCCTTGGCAATCCCTTTCCTTCCCTACACTCCTGTTCTAGACCCCTAGGGGGGAATTCACGATAGTGCGAAGTGAGGTGCGGATCCTTCGCCTCACTTTGCACTGACTGTTATGCGCACTTTTTAAAGGGATTCCAGTCTCGGCGAGACCAAAAGAGTCGCCTCGCCGAAACTAGAATCCCTTTAAAGCGCTCGCTGATGTCCACGTCACATCAGTGAGCGCATAACAGTCAGTGTGAAGTGAGGCAAAGGATCCGCACCTCACTTCATACTATTGTGAATTCCCCCTAGTCTAGAACTCTATTCTCCCATGTTATTTTTATTTGTGTTACTCTGCTGATCCTCTTATTTATTAGTGGTTTTATGCTACAAAGCAATGTTTCTGCAAGCTAAGTTCTTACTAAACTCATAACACCAGAAGGCAATGGAAACTCAGAATGTAAAACCATTCTTACTTGTAATAAGTGAATTTCTCATCAGTGTATAAAACATAAATAATATGCAATAAATAATATTTTGCTGAAAAATAGTATTAAATTATGAATGGGGTTAAATTAAGACTGCCATCATTAGAAATCAATAGACATAGTGAAATAAATGTGTTGAGTATGTGGGATATCAATAGTGCGCAGAGTCCCCACTGATAGTGCCTGGTGACTTATTTAAAGGGCCCACTTAAATAAAGGTTTATCTATTTAAATAAACATTTTCTTATTTTTAATTACAAACCCGTAACATTAAAAAAATAAAAAAAATTTTTTGTATTCTAACTTAATTTAAGGCATTTTTTTTTTTTACAGTATTTTTATTCCCGTAATCTACAGTTGAGTTGAGTCGCAATCTTAAGGAAATGTTTGATTCCAAATTCTATAATACCTAACAGAAAGTGAGACTACTATATTGAAATTGCAGCTCAACAGTGCCCAACACACTGTAAACACAACTGTGAATTCGGAAATCGCTCATTACATTTGAACAGTGTACATTATGTTGCTACTACAATGAAGCTTTCAGTGGCCACAACCCATGCTATTTCGTTGTACTAAATTATCCTTGCTGTTGTTTATAGCATAAAATCCAGCATTGACTATTGCTGTTTTGACCAAATATTCAGCTGATATTGGTTTAATGTACAACATAAATATTTGACATTACCTTGGATACAAGACTTGCTCTGTATGCAGCCAGCTGCTTCAAATATTCCTTTTTGGCAGCTTCTGTTTTCTTTTTGTAAACCTTAAAGAAAAGATTCAGTTGAAATATTCAGTAGTGTACGTCTTACTGTATATGGACCTCAGTTTTTACTTTAACAGCCACTACTACATCTTATTTAGGCATCTGGAGTACTATATCATAAGGCTAGAAGTCAATAAAAATATGTATCAATCTAACACTATTGTCTATGGCCATATATTACATAGACTGTATTTTATATATATATTAGATAGCAAATGTATACGGATTTTTAAGGTTGTTAAAAAATATATGTATAGTTTTTTTTTTACTTTTCATTTCGCCATGTTGCTATGTTGATAGCAAGTCTAATTAGGGGCTCATTCATGAAAGGCTGAATAGTCCAGGGGTCAGCAAACAGTTGAGGTGGGAGTCATTTCACTCCTTACTCCAGCGGGGACAATTTTTTACGAGCCGCAAAGAGGGAGGAACACACTCTTCCAACCACATGACCTGCTGACGGCCAATCAGAAGAGGAGTCGGAGGTCGTGGGCAGGGCTTATGAGATGCGCTCCAAGCCACAACAAGGTGACTCGCAAGCCACACTTTTCTGACCCCTGGAATAATCACATAACTGTATGCATAGGTAATTCACCTTTTCATTGAGAATCAAAGCCTCAGGTGCAGTATTAAATATGACAAGGTGTATTATGGCGAATCAGGAGGGCGACAGCATTGCCACTACTGACTACGCCACACTACACAAGACACTACTACTGATACATTTACTCCTTCCCTATGGGAATCCTCTCTTTAGTGAATAAGAAGTAGAGAATCAGTGTAGCAGTGATGAGAATTCACTTTAATAAATAAGCCCCATTATAATAATTATAAATATTTTCTTGAGGCTGAGCCTGAAAATTAGACATTTTCAAGCAATTTAAGATTTTCATTCTCTTTATACCCCTGAATATATTAAAAAACACACAAATGATGCAAGTCGACCCAAGCATAACATTCCTGTTCTAGTAAAATATGACCATATTTTGCAGGTTGATTCACTGTGTAGTCTGGAAAGATTTTTTCCCTCTATCCAAGGCAAAATGGAAACTGTTTCAGCATGTGTAGGTTCATGTATTTATTTGTCTTCTTTTGGTAAAGAGAAATATAAGAATGAAAGGTTAATCTGGATAAATGAAAAGCAGTAAAGAAAATGAGTCCTGACACTTGTTTATACTGGCATCAGTGTGGAAAGTTGGCAAAAATGATACTTCGTCTGTGAAAACTGCAATGTAAATGTGTAGAAAATTATCCTTTTTATCTTTGGGAAGGGTCAATAAGCATAAAAACATGAGGCATGAGCCCTGAGACTTTAGACCTTCCAATGCATTTGTAATTAAACACCAAATTTATTTTCCAGTAGTAAAGTTCACTTTATTCAAGCAATTTAAACAGTGCAGTTACTCTCCTGCAGTCACTATTCAGTAAACTAACTATGAGGGGATGTTGGAGATGTAAGCGCGCTCACTTTCAATGCTTCAGCCTTTGTTTACATGGTTTCATTACGTATGCTTGAGTCACTTCATTAAAAATAAGTGTAACGCAAATAGTGGACAGTTACTAACAGTTAATATTTGCTGTGTACATCACTGACAAAAAGCAATGTCAGTGGGATTCCTCGCCGAGACTGGAATCCCTTTAATGCGCTCACTGATGCCCGCGTGCAGGACATCAGCGAGCGCATCTCAGTCATTCCGAAGTGAGGCAAACACTCCGCACCTCTTTTCGGAGGATTGTGAATTACCCCCTATAAGTTATGGGTAATAGATAACTGGAGGTGGGATCTTGATCCAGGGAATTATTCTGATCCTTCAGTGTAAGAACATTACAAGTTATGGGTACTGGATAACTGGAGGTGGGGTCTTGATCCAGGGAATTATTCTGATCCTTCAGTGAAAGAACATTACAAGTTATGGGAACTGGATAACTGGAGGTGGGATGTTGATCCAGGGAATTATTCTGATTGCCATATTTGGAGTTGGGAAGGAACTTTTTTCCCTAATATGAGGATAATTGGATCTTGCCTCATGGGTTTTTTGCCTTCCTCTGGATCAACATTGCAAGTAAAAAGGCTGATTGGATGGACTTGTGTCGTTTTTCAGTCTTAAAAACTATGTTACTGTGTTATTATGTTACTGATACCTACATGTAAATGTAGCCAAATAGCAAGTGCCATAGATTAGCAAGTTGTCGT
>WMED01026936.1:0-10722 GCA_019650415.1 Pipa parva | reverse complement strand
GACAAACATGCAAAAAAACAGGAAATGAAGAAGGGGCAAACACTTTTTCACACCACTGTACATGTGCCAGCAAAAATGCGACTTTAAGCGTTCGCTCTCGTTTTATGCTAGTGTGGTCGGTACAGGTAAGTTCCATAGGGATTTGCAGCGTGTTTTTTTTTATTTATTTATTTTTTAATGCACAGCGCATAAATATACTAATATAAACCTAGCCTAAATTGTCCTCAAATTGGACTCTTACTGGTGTCAGGTAATCAATCATGGCTGCAATTAGCAGTGAATTATCTGGAAAAATAGAGACAAGATGAGAGAACTTCACAAAGAGGGGAAAATGGTAAAATAAAAACTGGTAAATTCCTTAGAACTATACTGTAAGTGCAAACACAACTGCAGCAGTCAATAGGCGGTATCAGAAGAACGGCCATTAGCCCAACATGCAGAAGTAACTAGAAAGCTCACAATGTACTGTTTGCACATACCTGCAGTGACAGAAGGGTCAGTGTTTCAGGCTTAGCACAATATTTATCTACAGAAATTGGCCTCTGCCTCTCAGTGGTCGCATAGACAGTGCCCAGGATGTTACATGAAGGCAGCATTATTTATGAAGAAATCCACTACTAACAAACTGGCACAAAACTGCAAGTCTAAGGTTAATCAAAAAACATGGAAAAAAGCCCTATGGATGTAGACAGCGTATTATCTGGCCAGATTAAGAACATGCCAGATGGGGCTCAAAGCTCATGGGATAGCCAAGATAATTACAGTGAGTGCCTAGTGGAATTGTCTTAATATAGGACTGTAAGGTTCAGCAGATGTACTGTACGAGGATGACTATGGTATCATTAATGTTTATCTGTACACCAGAATAATGAACAAAAACATGGTTCCCACCATCAAGAAGAATAAAGTGAAGCCATGTTCTCTCTAAGCACGTCACATGGCCTGAATCCCATAGAACACCTCCAGGAAATCCTAAACGGAGGAGTGCATGCCT
Organism: Pipa parva; assembly: GCA_019650415.1. Lineage (NCBI taxonomy): Eukaryota > Metazoa > Chordata > Amphibia > Anura > Pipidae > Pipa > Pipa parva. The sequence goes on along the minus strand of WMED01026936.1, from coordinate 9,728 downwards.
GGCAGGTCTAGAATTAGCCATGCATAATGTCAGAATGTTTCTCTATTGATGCCTCACTTTACATTATCCATGCCAAGGAGATTTACAAATGGGTGGACACGAACAATATTAGCAGTTCAAACAAACAAATTCATCTTCCCTTGTTTTTCTTTCCGAAATAAAGACACATTGATATAAACATATAAATATGGCATATGTTTTTGCAACAGATGTGCAGCTAAAGAAGTGCAAGTGGCCCTAGTGGATGGCAAAATATATATTTATAATATATTAATTCAGTAAAGTACAGGAAAACTAAGCTTCTAATTCAAACGACTTTATTCTTACATCATTTTTCGTCAAGATAAAAGGCTTCCACCAATTGTTTGCTTGTGGCAAAGGGTAAAGTCTGTGAGCCCTGGAACTTCCTTTTCTGAAGACGACCAAGTTCTGTTCGGCCATGTGTTTTAATGAGCAGAAGAGCTGCTAGTAAATATGTTGGTGTATAGTCATTAAGGCTGCAGTGGAAGGAATGTATCTATCTTGCCTCCTGGTTAACCTAATTTAAAAAAAATCAAGAACAAGTCTCTCTCTGTTATTGCAAGCACCTATGACATCATCTAATTTAATGTTTTTCCTATTCTTAGTAGACTAAAAAAGATTTTATATTTTGCTGAAGTATTCCTTCGATGAAAGGTTTTCCAAATTGTGTCATTGGTTCAAAGTTTTGAATGTTATTGTTAAAGTGCACCTGTCCCCTCAAAACTCTAATACTAATTTAGGTTCTACTATTGAAATAAACATTTTTGTAAATATATATGTACTTTTTTTTAAAAATGTACCTTTATACCGCGTTTCTCTCTCAGCTTCCCTGTCAGCCTGACTTTGTCTTTTTGAGTAGGCTTGGGTGAGGCTAAATGATTGACATTATAGCTCCTCCAATAAGATCCCTACTAGATCGTGATTTAAGGGATCTGATTGGAAGAACTATAATGTTAATCATTTAGCCCTGCCCAACCCAACTTGGAAAAGAAAAGCCAGGCTGACAGAGAGAAACCGTGTATAAAGGTACATTTAAAAATATATATATATATATTTACAGAAACGTTTATTTCATTAGTACAACCTAAACTAGTATTAGAGTTTTGAGGTGACAGGTGCACTTTAAGTGTTGTAGAAAATGGTAGCTTTCCATACAGTATATTTCCAAAGATGCAGTCTGTGACTGTCCCACAGTTGCTTCTGCCATTATATTTATATATAATATATATAGCTATATCCCAGCTACAAATAGTGGTGATGGATGTTCTGTGCATAAAACATGTGCCCTTGAATGTACTTATTTGTTCTATTTTATCTTTTTGGACCTCCTGGGTGATTGTTTGGAAAACTTAGTAAATATCACTGCCTGTGCAGTTCCCTTGCAGTTCCTTTCACTCTTTGGCCCTTATTCACCAATGTGCGAAGTGAACTGCGATGTGTTCGATTCACTTCGCACATTGTATTATGCGTATGCTGATGTCCGCGCACAGGACATCAGTATGCGCATAACACAATGTGCGAAGTGAGTCGAACACATCGCGGCTTACTTCGCACATTGGTGAATAAGGGCCTTTGTGTTAATTGCCATAGTAAAATAATGGCGTGTTCTGGTTTGACATTCTTTTTCTAATACAGTAATTCATACATGTTCTTGATAAAGAATTGTCTGGCAGCTACTTTGTTGTAGAATAAATATTCAGATGTCCCTTAACCAGTAACTTTCTATTTAATCAAGTAATATAGATGAGCAATGTAATTTTTGTGAGATTTTTAATGTTTTAAGCGCATTCCTTTGCGTCTACCTAATTTTTGTCCAGCAGGTGGCAGTATTATACAACACAAAGCAGTACTTTCCAGTTATTTAATGTGATTGCTTTTCATGTTTCACATAGGACACTGCAGGGCAGGAAAGATTCAGAACTCTAACCCCCAGCTATTACAGAGGTGCACAAGGTGTTATATTGGGTAAGTAGTTCTCATCGTTAGATGTGTTTAAATTAAACCTAATTCTTTTGTGTTTTCATGCACATGTAAAAATGAATGTCTGCTAAGAAGATTGTTTAGACTTGTAGTTTTTCATTTATTACATAAAGGTTTTGGACATAACACCTTATATCATTTTTGTATAATATTGAAGGTATTGAATGCATTGTGTACAGTTCTGTTTAAACTTCATCAATGGCCGTCCAGAGAGAAGGCACCCAGCTAATTTAGACTCATGCTTTGTATTTAATTTGTACTTCTCATTCTGTTACAACTGAGAATATAACCAAACTGGTTAAGGGCTTATTAATAAATATTTTCAGACCTTGTCTTGTTCTAATGGAATAAAATCACCTTTGTTGCAGTTTATGATGTCACGCGGAGGGACACATTTTCAAAATTGGACAACTGGTTGAATGAGCTGGAAACCTATGGCACACGAAATGACATTGTTAAGATGCTGGTTGGAAATAAGATAGACAAGGTGAGCAACACTTAAATAAGACTACTTCTGATTGGTTGTTAAAGGTTACTTAACCTCTGTAATGTTTGCTCCTGTTGATGAATATCCCTGATTGTGTTTTATAAAAAGTATCTGTAGAAACCCATGATATACTCGCTTAGTTTGAGTATTTACTTTTGACTTTTTAAAAAAAAAAAAAAATTGTGCACATTCATTTCTTTTTTTCCCTTAAAGGAAAACCGGGAAGTGGATAGAAACGAGGGTCTAAAGTTTGCAAGGAAACATTCGATGCTGTTCATAGGTATGTAAGTGTTCAGTTTTCTGGAACAGTACTCGGGATCTGTTCATACCTACCACTTATTTCATATATCTTTTAATGGATTTTAGCTCCTTCCTAAAATGACAGTTTTTCAGTAATGCCTATTCCCAAGGCTTGCCTCATTATGCTCTTCTATTCTCATTGCTGAGTAAGCCTAGTATAAATACACATGGGTGCATGGGGAAGGTATCTGGGGTGCACTGCAGCGACCTGCATGTGTAAAATACACAGTTAACAGACCTTTTAATGCTCCCAGAGCACCATCACCTGATAAACTCAGATCATTGCGAGGTACACGTAGGTGCGGAAGATACTAACTCATCTGCAGCAGTATCAACATGTGTAATGTCTCCTAACCATTCCCTTACATATACTTGCATGTTTATGTATGTTACTGTGAGAGAACAACTTACAACCTATCCTGTGTTTTGTTTAGAATACGCTAAGTTCACCCTATTTTCAGTCTCCGTCCCCAAAACACTCTCTTTTCAAATATTCTCCCGATTAAAATGGAGGATCTAGACACTAAGCTCCAAATAAAGTTCTTTGTAGAGTCATATCACTTCACTCCTTTAACTCTGGTCACTGATACTCAGCTTTTCAATATAACCCTTCACATCCCCTTTTTTTTGTGCAGAAATATGGTACAGCCCTTCCTTTCAAGTATTTTAGGACTCCATTTCCCAGGGTACCAGGAGTGGGAGCTGCACTTCCACGGCAGGTGTTCTAAAAAGCCGTCAGATCAAAACTTACATGACAGAAAATCTGGGGAGGAGCTAAAGTTTTTAATAGCTCCGCCTGTATGTCGTTTTCCTACATTTAGGAGATTGCTTGAATTAGATAAACTATAGAAATGCTGATAAGAGAATGCTGAATGTTATCAGTAAAAAATGAGTTAGGTGGGTCCTTTAGTTGCTTATAAGGTGGCCACACAATATAATAATTTACTTAGATTGCTCTTACTGAGTGATAAAATAGAAATCCATTTGAGGTCAGCGTGAATTTAAAGGGGACTTTCATGATAATTATCATGGTTGCCTCTGTAATGACACATACTTGCACACAGAGATATGTGAGAGTTTTATGCACGACTGCTCCATGAAACTGCATGCGTATGATGTGTGTGTTTACTTAAACTCCTCTCTTTACTTTTTTTCTTTTGCATCAGAGGCCAGTGCTAAAACCAGAGATGGAGTACAGTGTGCATTTGAAGAACTTGTCGAAAAGATTATTCAGACCCCCGGACTATGGGAAAGTGAGACTCATAACAGAGGTGTCCGGTTGTCAGGCGAAGAAGGAGGCAGAGGAGGAGCATGCGGTGGATACTGCTCAATGCTGTAACATAGTTACTGTATGATCTTACTATTTAATCCGACAGTAATCTTTCCTTTTCTGTATATATCATTTAACGCTAGGGACCTTTATGGGTTTGCACATATTTGTATCATTTAAAGGAAATATTTGTAGATTGTCATTAAGAAACTCTCGCCAGAGAAATTCTAAGCATGAAAACTTTACTGAAGGCATTGAGGGCATCGCCTGTAAGTGCACCAGATATTATTATGCCGTAAATTCATGGTTGGTTTGTTTTTTTCCCAGATGGCACTACAATGTTCTAAAATGTCTGACAAGTCTCATCTCCTCCTACCCATGCTATCAATGCAAATGTCTGTTAAGTGTGTTACATGTTACCTCTGCAGTAATGGCTGAAAACACCGGACCTTGTTCATTGTGGATATGAATGCACGAGTTTATACATGAGGCATTTACTTTAATGGTTTTTTTTCTCTCTCTACTTTTTGCCAAGAAACCAAGTTGATGCGTAATTCCTGTCAGCATATGCTTGTACCACTGTAAGCAGTATGTTCTTATTCAGAAACCTAGGAACATGCAATTGGGACATCTACAAAATGCTACTAATATATCTATACACCGTATCTGAGGTTGTAATGAATTGGAGACCTCTCTGGCCGTTTATGGATATTTGCCTTGTTTTTGTTAATTGTTTATTAGGTACCAATAAGAAATGACACACAGTATTTGTGTAGGCACTTTGCAATGAGCATTGGTTGGCCTTTGTGTTGTATAATCCTTCTAACAAGCCATGAAGATCCCAGTTTGGAAACCTTTACATTCTATCAGTAAAGCCAGGACTTCAGCAATAGCCTAGGAGCTGCCTAGAGGATGTGTTTTTCTTAGACTGATATTTTAGAATTTTTTTTTTTTTTTTTTTTTTGCTGGTTTTTATCTGCTACAGACAAAGATTGACTAAATTCACCCAAACTCTCACCTTTGACACTTGAATTTTTGCTGCTGAATTTTTAGTAGCGTTGCACAGTTGCATCATAAAACCTATTTCCTGCTCACTCAAGAGTACGTTTGCATGAATGAAAAATGAAACTTTTTGCAGTATATTAAAGCAAAGCATGTCCCCCTCATTTAGATTTCTTTGCGCTTTTAAAGAGGATTATTCACTTTTATAGGCACTTTTTCCTAAGTCTCATTCTTTTTAGATTTCCTACTTTAGTCCTGTAGCATTTAATGAAGCTGCTATTGATAGTAACATCACTAGATATGTCAAAGTTGCATCTTGGCTCCCAACTAAAGCAAACTTTAAATTCTTAACTGTTGTATTTATGTGCAACATATCTCTCTGTGTGCTCCAGACTGATTTTCTCTTAATTGCTTGTAAAAAAAATAATAAAGCACAATAAAGTTTTCACACCATGCAAATAAAATGCAGTTCATTGGACCAACCATTTTTTTAAGGTATTGCTGTAGTTACTGGTGGATTCAACAATTGGGTAGTCAAGAAAAAAAATGTGCTTTTTTTTTTTTTTTTTTTTTTTTTTAAAGGCAATGTTTTGAATATACAAGAGTAGCCGTTCCAGTAGTTTCCTGGACTGAAACTTGCAATTAATTACAATTTACATTTGTCTATTTTATAAAGGGTACTTTAAATAAAGTAATAAACCCAATTTATTCTTTAAAACATATTCTGTTTGGGTCTAGTCAATTGAAGCAGTTGACAAAGGCATATTTTCTCAGTGTATTTAGAAACTTGGTTTTGTGTATTGCTCAGCTGAAAATGGTTTCATGAATAAATCCATCTGTGTTGAGTAGGCACTCTATTCATGCATATCATTAAAGTTTTAGGAACTGTAATTGGTTTGCTTTGGACATGTCTCTTACAGCTCCTCTCACAGACAGTTGTGCTGAAGCGCTGGGGATTAGATGAACCCTCACATTACTTATGCCAATGCATGGAATCATTTTTTTTATTTCTTTGTCTCAATGGCCTGGTCTTACTAATCTGATATCCTGTTCACACATGTTGATGCTAGCACCAGCTTAGACCACAGGGTGTTCTGTATGTAAGGTCTTGGCAACATGCCTGAGGGTTCTGCTATGGGTTAACTTAGAAGAATATTGAAGGGAATAATATGCACACATGTTTTGTGCAGATTCTGGTATATAACCCTTTAATTGGACCAACCTGCCTAACAAAGGGTGCTTGTACCCCCAAAATGTTTCACCTGTACCTTGCACCTATGGTCCGATTAAAGGGTTATATACCGGAATCTGCAAAAAGGCACGTGTGCATATTCTTCTCTTCAATATTCTACATATATGGTGATGTGTTTCCTAACATCCAAGAATCTTGCACCACCCGTAAGGAAGTGAATTGGTGTGCACCACAATATACTCCTTTAAAACTGTGCATGATTTAGAAGAAGACATTGCATGTGGTTTTCCTCATGGGGCATATTCAAGGGATAGGGTTGTATTGGGCGTGTTGGATTTGACAGATAGTCTTCTTTAACCAGCACAATTCACTAGGTTACTGTATATAAAAAATATGGATGGAGCTCTCGAACATGTTGGGGGCTGTTTTAAATTAAATTATAAAATAAATAAAAAATCACATCCCACACAGCCCCTGGGGTTTAGTTGAACAACCAGCCTACTTTCAGATGTACCCAACCTTGCTGTTCCTTTAGCCTTCAGAAGCTGTAATGTGTTTTCTCCTGCTCACAGCCCACATGTCTCCCTAAAGCTACAACTTTTAGTATGGATGTGTTTTTGCACTTCTAAAACATCATTTTATTGGAAGAAACACGTGTTTTTGGATTAAAGCTTTGAATTTATTTATTTATTACTATAGGGGTCTAAGTGAAAAGTCATTGGCTGGGGGAAGCTTTTTTTTGGGGGGGGATTTTAAAGTTAATGCTGTTCTTTCAGGAATATGTTAAAAAAGGAAATACAGGCCATTAAATAGCCTCATAAATTACAAATTAATTTAAAATTATTCTTCATCTATAATTTATTTTAAATGCTATTATTGTTACATTGTTTGGACATTTAATACAGTCATGCTATGTAGTAGGAATGAAGACTTCACCAGTTTAAAGTAAAATGGGTAATGTTACCTACGATGCTTTAAGAGTTTAGATAAGGTATTAAGCCAACCGACACAGGTTAACAATATGCAAATGGACTTTCTTGAGTAATGTGCAAAATTCAAGTTCACTGACGAATCTTTAATCATTATCAATCTATTGTAAACAAGGTTGGCACATTTAGGCCCTTTAGGTTCGCATAACACCATTGTGCGAAGTGAGCCGCGAAGCGTTCGGCTCACTTTGCACATGGTGTTATGCGCATGCTGATGTCTTGTGTGCGGACATCAGTATGCGCATTAAAGGGATTCCCCTCCCGGCGAGAGCACTCGATTCTCCTCGCCGGGAGGGGAATCCCTTTAACGCGCCCGCTGATGTCCGCACACAGGACATCAGCATGCGCATAACACCATGTGCAAAGTGAGCCCAACGCTTCGCGGCTCACTTCGCACAATGGTGAATTAGGGCCTTAGTCTTTTTGATGCTCCTAAACCAATAGATTATGGGAGTAGAAGGAGACATATTGATTAAAACTGACTTTTTAGACTTTCTTACAATTTCTATGAAATGGCTGCTGTCACTCCATCTGTGTTGCACCAATGATTTATGCAATTGCAGATACACTTTTGCAGTTGTAATACTGCTTCTGTCCATGTACCCTTCAGCAGCGTAAGACAGAGTAGCAACGGCTGGAGATGACATTAGCAGCGTAAGACAGAGTAGCAGCGGCTGGACATGACATTAGCAGCGTAAGACAGAGTAGCAGCGGCTGGACATGACATTAGCAGCGTAAGACAGAGTAGCAGCGGCTGGACATGACATTAGCAGCGTAAGACAGAGTAGCAGCGGCTGGACATGACATTAGCAGCGTAAGACAGAGTAGCAGCGGCTGGACATGACATTAGCAGCGTAAGACAGAGTAGCAACGGCTGGACATGACATTAGCAGCGTAAGACAGAGTAGCAGCGGCTGGACATGACATTAGCAGCGTAAGACAGAGTAGCAGCGGCTGGACATGATATCAGCAGTTATAAAATATGGAAGTTGCAGCTTATTCAATTGTCTTTGAACAGATTTCATAGGTAAATGTAGTTGCAATTGAAAGCTATAGGATTTAATTGTCTGCAAGCAGTAACATTTATTACATTTGTCTGACCGGCATCAAATGTAGTTGTGATGTTTGTTTTATAAATATATGTTATACCAATAAATGCTGCCCTAGATGACAGATTTCTTGTAAGTGGTACCAGTGAGAGAGGAACTCTGGGGGAAATTGCTCTAACCTGCACATCTATAAAATGAGAAAGCTGTGCAAGGATCATGATTTCATTAAGGATGACATTGCACCAGAACAAATTATGTTTTCTCCAAAGTCTTCCTGAATGTTAGAAGGTAGGCTTGCTAATAATGTTGTAGAAATATACAAAATTAAAACTCCCAGAGTGCCTTGAGTTAACAAAGTTTGGTTCCAAAATGGTTTCTCATACAAATCTTCCTCACGACATAATTTTATTTTTGCTTGTGTAATTTTGACCTAAAAAGAACTCTGTGTTATACTTTCTACATGCTGTTTAGTTGTGGCATGTCAATATCACTTGAATATGAATAAATCATATGTATATATTTTTTTCTTTGTTCAGCTGTTCATACACATATTTAAATGAAAGTATTGAGGTTTAGTTAAATAATACCACAGTGGCATTTAGACTGTGAGTTATTCAAACCAATGTATTCAGTTACAAAGTAAGTTATTACGTTACACCAGCCACTTTGCTGTGAATTTGGAACTGTAAGTTTAGATACTGCTTTTATACATGACTCATTTTAAGGAACAGAATAAATGTTTACCTCTAACAATTTCACTATTGGGTGACTATGCTGTTTTCTTTCCATTCATAATCTAACAACTATTAGGATGTCATCCACTAACCCAGACCTGGGCATTGTACGGCCCACGGACCACATCCGGCGCTCTAAATGTCTCTGACCAGCCCACGTGAGCCTGTGAAAATGAGGGGGCGTGGCCAATTGCCATAGGTGCCGGCAAGTTGAGTATATTACTCCAGCCCTCTAACACCATTTAGTTTCTCATGTGGCTCCATGGGAAAATTAATTGCCCACCCCTGCACTAACCCATACTGCCAGATTTCTACAGATTTTCTACATTTTATAATTTGGTTGCTAAGAATGATTTTTACAGTTTACTTTAAAATGTATTCATACATATTTCCAGTGTTTATCATGCTCTTTTTGTACTGCCTTAAACTTGATTGACCATAGCTACAGTACAATTGCAGCTAGTCTAAGAGGCTGGTAACTAGTTATGATGGATACTAGACCTCTGTAAACGATTGCTAATGCTGTTGATTTCCCCTGTGTTTCATTAATTTCAAACCATAATTATAAAAAAATAAATAAATTTTCCTGGTTGATCCACAGGAAGGTGAAATAACATTTAAAGCTTGAGTGTATTAGATTTAGCATAGGACTACAATTATTTCCTGTCACCTAGTGATGACCAGACTTACCGTATTTTCCGGAC
>WMED01026935.1:0-10722 GCA_019650415.1 Pipa parva | reverse complement strand
CCCCAAATATAATAATAATAAAAAAAATTGCAGTTGCACTAGTAGCCCATAAAGCCGCACATTTCCCCGCAGTGCCGCACCCTGCCCCGCAGAGCCCCACATTGTCCCACAAAGGTGCTAATTTCCCCAGCAGATTCAAATCACCCAGCAGAGCTGAATATTACCCCCTCAAAGCCACTGATTGCCCCGCAGGGCCATGTATTGTTTTTAATCTGTTGTTTTCTTGTGGAAAACCTGATGCGGCCCTGCCTCACCAAGACTCTACCTCCAGCGGCCCCGCGTAAATTGAGTTTGAGACCCCTGATCTAATCAATGTTAAAGAAGAAATAACATCTCCTAGCTATAACTGTTGAGTGTACAGGAGCTAACAGTCTAAACCCCTGGCCTATATTATGAAGCAGGAAGTCACTACCTTTTGGTTCTTGTTCTGTCTTATAGACCTGCTGGTGCTAATACATCATGGCTGCTATACTGGATACTCATTAATATTCTCATGATACCCAACATATCACCACAAATATTATTTGACTGGTTTGGGAATATCACATGGTCCATTACACTGAATATCAAGGAGGCATACACTCATTGCTATTTTTAAAACATGCTACAAAGGCTACCATGAAATAATGCATGCAGAAGAAACAGAAGTCATCAAGAAGGTAGCTTATAAGGCAGGGGAGGGCAAAGTTTTCTTGTATTGGGCCAGTTTAACAATCTTCAACTACGCGGCAGGCCAGTAACATACCCAACATGGCAAACTCTACCTTTCGCCATACTGTGCTGCCCCACAGCACCCCCCATTCCCCATACTGTGCTTTCCCAACAATCCCACTCCCACACTGTGCGCCCCCCCCCCCCATTTCCCAGTCCCTAGTCCCTACCTACCTCTTCCGTGGCCTGGATCTGCTTTAGCACGTAGCACTTAGCACTACACCATTCCTCTCTCCCTCCCCCAGCACGGTTTCACTTCCTGTGAGCTGATCACAAGAAGTTAAAATCATTGATGGAGAGAGGAAATCTGTAGCGTTACAGCATTCCGCGTATACATAGATAGTGTGCCCTCTCCTATCCCCTCAGCTCGGCACTGTTTGACAGACAGTCCCAACAAAAGACGTCCGCGGACCATAGTTTGCCCACCCCTGTCATAAGGGAAAGACTTAGTTTATTGTGTTTCTGGCATGTATGCTAAATGATCAAATTTAATTTATTTGGAGACTTTAGTTCTTCTAAATAATTACTCTGCAAAGTCACATTACAATGTTATATTCTATACATTGTCTTATATTAACTTAGCCAAGAAAATGGTATAAATGCTATCAATGCAAATTAAAGGCAAAATAAATCACACATCCTAGGGGTAATTCATCTTGAGGTCTGAGTATACTTATCCATACATGTATTTCTTCCAGTGCTGCCTCTTGCTCTGTGTTAAAGCTGATCTTTTCTTTAAATCCAGCACAGCATTACAGATGTGAGCAAGCACGGAAGCAGTATTAGGTCAGAATGCTGATTCTGCACTTGCGCAATCAGGGATATTGAAGAGGAAGCAGGAAGAAGAGTCACCCCTAGGCTAATGAACAGGTTTTTTTTTGGTTTTTTTTTTAAATAGAAAGCATTAATAACACATATTTGCAGACAGTAGATGACAGTTTTACTTCACACAGTGATTTAAGAAAAACTTGAAATTAAAAGGAATTAGTTGCTCACGGTACATTATTCATATACTAAAACAAGCTACAAAAATAAGTAACTAATAAATAAAGTAAATAATAACTAAGATAGCGCCCCCCTCCTTCAGAGGGTAGGGCTTGTAGGGGCAGCACAGTGTGATGGTGCTCTGATAATCTTGGAGGCAGGGAGAGCTGACCAATCCAAGCAGGATTAGCATTGGAATAGGGGTAGTCTTATACAGCGAGTATATCCCAAACTCTATATTTTAACTGGAAAAGTTGGGGGTCGTCTTATACGCCCAGTCGTCTTATACACCGGCAAATACGGTACCTTTAAGTCCCAAATGCCACATTCTGTTTCATTAAAAAGTATCTTTCACAACAATACCATGTTTGTCAATGAAGAGTTGGTGAACAATTTCTTATTATGGTAACACAGTGGCCAATATTTAATGATAACATTATCAATGGCTAAATGTGAGACTGTGCAACACCAAACTTCTTCCACATGTATCAGGGTCGAGGGGTAGGCAGCTGCCTACTACACTGCCTATGCTGTTGGGGGCGCTATCTTGGTGTGAGTCTTTCTCAGTCTCGATCCTTGGTAACCTATTCCCTGTCCCGGCTCTCAATCTACTGTAGCGCATAACCTCCTGTACTCAGGTATCGGAGTCAATGTATATGCCGCTCCGGCCCTACTTCTGCGTCAACACATTTCCGCCCTCCTCACCGCACCAATTCCAAAATATAAGCTCTTCCGGGTAAATGAGGGAGGAGCCGCTCGCTGATTGGATTGTCCTTCCTGCTCTAACTCGTCTCATTGGCTACGTTGCCGCTAATTTGCTCTCGGATTGGGTGTGTTTGACAAGTCGGCGTTTTTGATTGGCTTTCCGGTCGTACAGCGTGCAATTTCGCAGCGTCACCGCCTTGCGGACCCCTGTTTGAATGAGACAGGCAGATAGCGAAGGCCTGTAGCGCTGTAACCGGAACCCGAGACACCGTGTCAGCATGCCCCTGTACTCAGGTATCGGAGACCATGAATACACTCATTAGTGGGCTTTGTGGATTGTAGTAACGTTCATTAATACTTTCCTCTCCGAACTGTGTACTTGTGCCTGTCTCTAGTTCCCATCACCCCTCATCAGCCAGAATGGTTGGCCTTCCAGACGCAGAGAGAGAGAGGCATTGACATTAGGTGGAGATGGGGTATCCTTACTCTCTGGCTGTATTGGGGGGCGGCTTTGGTTGTGTTATGTCCTTTTATGTGTGTTAATAAGCTCTGATGTACACCTTGTAATATTCTAGTAACAGGGCATTTTATATGGTTGGTAAAGACACACATGGCTTCTGTTTCTGTATAAAAGATGACACCTGTATCTGTTCATTGTATAAGCTGTAATGGGGTGGGTTCAGCATTGTCTTCCAATGCTGTAATGATATTATTGTCCATTAAAACAAATGGTTACATAAACTATGCTTATTTAAAACACTAGCAGGCTTATTCCTCAACAGTGGCTATTATTAAAGGTGGTCTATTAACCCATACCCAGGGGTAGGCAACCCGCGGTTCCAGATCAGCATGTGGCTCTTCAGCCTCCTTGTTGTGGCTCTCTAGCCTCCTTGTTGTGGCTCTCTTCAACCTTGATTGACAAAATTTAAAAAAAAAAATGGTTATTTATCAATGTAATTTTTTATTTATATATTTTATTTTCTTCTTTTTGATGTATTCTGTTGTTGTGACAGGTAAAATGAAAACTATAATTTTTTGGTTTTGCGGCTCTAAACTATTTTTCTTTAGAGGAAGAGGAGGCAAAATGGATCTTTTGATAGTAAAATTTGACGACCCTTTAACCCTTAGCAACCAATTAGAATTTGTCTTTCAGAATTCTAGTTCCACTATAGCAGTGACTGTTAACATCTGATTGGTTGTTATGGGTTACTAGCCCTCTAGTATGGTTTCCCCTGTTGATTCCCCTGTAGGTTAGTGAATGAGAATATCTGTTGATTTTGTCATCTCAGATCCAGGTGATTCCTGTTTACATAGTATCTGTTTTATCATCTTTTATTGCGAGAACCGAACCAGCCATAAGAATAGGCACATCATGTCAAAAAAAATTATATAGATCTCCCTATATGAAATTTAAAGTTAAATATGCTTTTAATTGTATTATATTTGTAAAGCACAAGTATTTTGCATTGCTGTACACAGGAATAGTGAGCCACAAATGACAGTAAGTAGCTAAGGGTATAGTGGAACAAACAACAAGAGCATGCAGTTGGCTAGACTCCCATTGCACTAAAAGCTAAAGCGAGGCCTTTGAATTAGAAATTACATTTGAAAGGTGCAGCAAAGAATAATGATTAATGACAGGTCAGTTGATAACTTTAAGTTTTATTAGAATAAAAAAGATTTAGAGCCCAGAGATAATAAAAGAATTAGTGGAAATGAACTGAATAAAGTAGCTTTAAAGAATGTGTTGAAAAACATTTTAAACTATAGGAAAAGTAGAGGGCAGAGCTGATGAGTGATTGAGTTAAAAAAAAAAGTGTTATGTAAAATAGATATCAGTGCATGTTTATAGTTAGAACATCCAGTGGAAAAAGAGGTTAAAATTATGACTAGGTGGTATTGGTAAAGATAGGCTGTTAAAGTATGATTGCTTAGCAATAGATAGGGTCCAGTTTCAACAAAGAATTTGTGGTGAAGAAAGTCATCATTAGTGTGAGCGTTCACTAATTGATGCTCTGCCTCAAAGAGCATCTTTGCAAACAGAACGGATGAGGTGTGCTTGCCATTGTTGTGGTTTCGTTTGCATGGATTTTTGTGTCTAGGCAAGAAATACAAAAAGGAGCTAATATGCTGAAAATATTGAAGTTTCGGAGTGTGTGTTGACTTCTTTGTAAGTTTTTTGTTTTCTGTTATTAAAATGGCCAATGACTAGTATCACAGACATAATTGTAGTGTTTTATGCAGACACCTTCGTCAATTAATCCTTTGGTTCTTTGTTCACAGTTAATGTCAAATGGGGGAAGGAGAAATTTGATAATGTGGAACTGAACACTGATGAGCCTCCTATGGTTTTCAAAGCCCAGCTTTTTGCCTTAACTGGGGTTCAGCCGGACAGACAAAAAGTTATGGTGAAAGGAGGAACTTTAAAGGTACGTATTTTGGCGCTGGCTATAAATTCATCGCCTGCTCTTGTCTGTAATGAACTTGTAAAACTCTGATTACAGTTTGTTTTTCTATTTGTTAGCATGTAACAAAGTGCTATTTCTGAAAAGATGGATTTTTTCTTTTTTGATTGCTATTGACATTGTTTATCATCATATTTTTTTTTATTTCCTGAGAATGTACATACAACATGCAAGTCTTCCCTGCTTTTAAACACCCAGCATCCGCTTACATGCTTAGAATGCTGTGTGGATTGTAGTTAAAGGGATGCTGTCATTAGAATAAAGACATTTTATTTTTTCATAAAACAACTGTTAAAGATTTTTTTCTTATTTTTTTGGAAGGGGTAGAAAGATTACATTTTTGAAAATATTTGTGTAGGGGGAATTGGATTTTTCAATAGTTAAGAGACTTTTTTTTCTGCTTTCCTTCTGACTGGGGATCTAGATGGTATAACAGAATCACAACAAAAGATGTAGGTCAAGGGAACATTAAGAAAAATAACTAAAATGCTCCGATTACTACTGAGTATGTTTACTACACAGCTGGCTGGATGTATCTGAGAGGATTTCAGCTGCAGGAAAGGAAAATAAGAAACCCTTTTAATAATTGGAGATATACAAATTATAACTAACTATAAACCTGTTATGTGACTGAAAACAGTACAGTAGCTATTTTAGCTTGATTACCAATTTAATGTAATGATTGAAAAAGTGGTTCAATTAATTTAAGACTGTATCCTTTTAATTAGCTTTAGGCCTGCAGAGCAAATGCTAAGAGTTATTTACATGTTGTTGTTTTCTTTGTAAATTAATTTAGGAGGAATTGCTCCCTAATCCACAAAAAGTGTTGGATCTGTTCACATTCTAATCTAAACAAGGCTTTTGCATGCTGGAAGATACTTACTGGTTTTCTTTTTTTTTTCACAACAGGATGATGAATGGGGTAATCTAAAAATAAAGAATGTAAGTACCACAAGTCCCTAGCTGTTACATATACTGGCCATGTTAATTCATTTATCTAGCCTTGATCATTTGTATTTGTAAAAACATTGTTTAAGTATCGGATATATCCTCTGTATAGTTTTTTTGTTAACAGGATGTGATTTTTCTTTGTTCTGCACTTGATCTGGGGCCATGCTGGTGATGGGAAACACTGCACTTTTATTGCTTGTAAATGTGCGGCGTTTACCTTCAAATTGTGATTACTGGAGTAAGGCCAGATCTAACTTTAGGTAGATATTTTAGTGATATTGCTGAATTTCTGTCTTTTGTCAGGGTATGACCTTGTTAATGATGGGATCTGCTGAAGCTCTTCCCGAAGAGCCAGCAGTGCGACCTGTCTTCGTAGAAGACATGACAGAAGAGCAGCTTGCCTCTGCTGTAAGTATTCTATAGATATGGAAGCTTGAGATATTCTCTTTTATGTTATTCTTTCAGAGCCCTGTGCTTTATGAGTCATGTTTATGCATAGCTGTTTATTGCAAAACACGATTGCCTTTTAACAAAATAATTATGACGCCCATTTTTGTATATGTTTCTTGTGGGTTAGATTTCCTACTAAAATAATCAAGTTGGTGGGGATTTAATTTCATTTTTATTTTGTTTCACTCTCTTGCATCCTATGTAATATAAGCTGTACTCTGTTAGATTTTGGTAGGTTATATACGTTACAAATAAGTATTAATATGAAAGGATGAAACTTAATGAAATTATGCATTTTTTTTTTTCAGATGGAGTTACCTTGCGGGCTAACCAACCTTGGCAATACATGTTACATGAATGCTACAGTTCAGTGTATCCGCTCAGTACCAGAACTAAAAGAAGCACTGAAAAGGTTTTAGTATTTTACAAGGTTTTGGGAATCCATAGACTTTACTTGGGTTTAGAGTTTTTACATTGTTTACTAATCCTAGCTGGATTGTACATGCAGTGCAAGACTAGAGAGGGAATGGAACATTTTATTACCTGAACTATTCTGCATGGGGTATGCATAAAACATGTTGTTTTGTATATCTTAAAGGGCTGCTACAGTCACAGGCTGGCTGGCATGCTAAATGCATGACACCCTGTGCTTATCTGCAACATGCCTTGCAATCAGACAGGGGGCTTACCCTGTAACCAGCAGGATTCTTCATTTCACAGTAAACTGCCACTGCAGGGCTACTCACTGTTAAGCTTAACAGTGCTAAAAATGATTTGTATAAAATTGTGTATATATGTGTGTGTGTGTGTGTGTGTGTGTGTGTGTGTATATATATATATATATATATATATATACAATTTTTTATGAAGTTTACTGCAATTCTGTAAAAGTATAGTCATGATTGATCTTGTATACCTTCTTTTATAGGTTTCTCTAAGAAACTCTCTGTGTCTTTAAATGGTGGGCAGCATTTCACAGACTGTGTTTTTGTTAAACATGACTGTTGATGGTTCAGGGACAAGGCATTAATGGCACTGCTGGTGGGGTGGTTGCTAATTTTGGTGCATTTTAATTCAGTGTGAGTAAGAGCACTGTGGTGTGGCTGGACAGAGAAAATAGCTAAACTGAAAGAGGTTATTCTGCAGCTTTGGCCTCCTTACAGGAACACCATCCTTTCTTTTTTGAGAAAAGACATATGTACGACGTGTTAATTTTCATACAGTATCATGGAAACTTGGCTATTATATATTGTTTATTGCTACTTCAAACCTTTTAATAATCTGCTCTTGCCCAGACTTATTGTGCTTTATCTGGTACAATTTTGTTTGTTTTTTTTAGGTATGCAGGTGCCTTAAGAGCTTCTGGCGAAATGGCTTCAGCCCAGTATATAACTGCAGGTCTGTTGTATCCCTGTTTAGTTGTTGTTGTCTTTGATTTGCAGTAAGATAAATGTGCAGAGCTCCTGGTCAGATAACAAATAACAAGGCTTCCATTTTGCTGTTTTAGACACACACACATGTCTGTGACACAGGTTCTCGTAGAACTCTAGTATGTAAGTGTCTAAGAGAGGGAGTGGACGTGTCTAAAACAGCAAAAAGCACTTTGCATTTTATTGTGTTCTTATCTATCAGACCTATCGATTTTATAAGAAATACACCTCGTAGGATTAAACTCAGTACATCTTGTGCAAAAATAAAATGTTTTGTAATCAGTGTAAATTGTGCTGTTTACACCATTCATTGTTTAATTGGCCTGAAAGTATTTTGTAGAGGCTTTAAAACAATAATGTGGCTGTTTTTGTACCAGTTGTTCTGTGTGGTATTTACTATTTTTTTTCTCTCTATTGCAACATGTCAGCACTTAGAGATTTGTTTGACTCTATGGATAAAACCTCCTCTAGTATCCCACCAATTATTCTTCTCCAGTTTCTACACATGGCCTTCCCACAGTTTGCAGAGAAAGGCGAACAAGGGCAGTACCTTCAGCAGGTATATATCAACTTGGCTGCTGTTCTACACTGTTGCATCATACTTGTGCAAATACAGGTCCTGTAAACTGACTCTTGGGATTTGCCAGAATGCTGGCAAGTTGTGGAAAATGTTTAAAGTATTAACTTGTTTTTTATGTTGTATTAAGTTATTATATTGGAAGATTTTGTATTTATCCATCCTAAAATCTCTTTCAGGATGCTAATGAATGTTGGGTCCAGGTAATGCGAGTCCTTCAGCAAAAATTGGAATCAATAGAAGGTGATGCCGACATGGAGGTAATTTTGATGACACTACCAGCAAGTGATGCAAACTTTGTGTGCACTTTACCTATAACTGACCTGAAAATGGTTTGATTGGCAGAGCACTTTGGGGTTTGAGAGCTTATTTATTATGCTAGGGCAGGGGTCAGCAAACTTTACAACCAAAAGAGCCATTTTGCCCCCTTTTCCATTAAAGGAAAGCAGGGCTGTGGAGTCGGTAAGCCACAGTTGCGACTCTGACTCCTGGATTTTATCAGGTTCCGACTCCGGCTGCGACTCCTTCATAAATGGCCAATTCGTAACCATAAATTTACTGTTGTAAACTAAAGTATTAACATCGTGCTTATTCAGTTTCTCACCACCATATAAGTAATCAGAGCACTTAGAGCAAAAACTATATTTAATAGAATACAATTAGAATATAGCAAATAACTTTTCTAAACTCTTGTAAGTAAATATGCAATAAACACTGTTATGCAGTTAATAAGAAGACATCTATAAATTTGTCCTCAGAAAAAGTATTGCCTCTGTCAGATCCTCCTTCATGGATGCCCTTAAATCTCTGCTCTCAAAATAATTAGATCAGAACAACCTCTCTACACTAACTTGGGTTGGTGGCAAAGTAACCAAGTATAAGAATACATAAGGGCAGTGTAGAACAGTGACACACAAGAAGTAAGAAATGTCTCTATCTCCAGCAGAACTGCTCATCACTGTTGTTCATAGTTTGATAGAACATATATATTTGAGTAACATTTATAAAATTCATATGGAAATTCAATTATGAAATATTAATACTTTATTTTAAAGCTGGAGTCGGAGTCGGTACATTTCTACCGACTTTGACTCCGACTCCACAGCCCTGAAGGAAAGTAGTCTGGAGCCACAAAACCTAACAGCTTAGAAACTTTTAAAAGTTTAAATCTTTTTCTTTTTTTTTCTTTTTTTTAATTTTACCCGTTCTAACATCAGAATACAACATACAGAAGAAAATAATAACAAAAATAAAATAATACATAAATTAAAATTTACATTGATAAATTAACTTTTATTCTTTTTTGCATTTTTCATTTCCCCCTGTGCTAGGGGGAAGTATGCTATAGGGAGCTCCTCATTGCTAAATCTGTGGAATAGCCTCTGGCAGAAGTGGTAAAGGGCTAATACACTAATGGATCATTTTAAGAATATGTACCCATAACTCCAGTAAAAGAGAAATTCTCATATGGATTTGTACATATATTCCTACAAAGCACAAAAACAGTGTTGTCTTTCAGTCAACTTTTATATGTTAGGGAAACAGACCCCCCCCCTCAGGCCTACTGTATTTACTGAAAGTTTAGCTAATATATATTCACACTCTGCCCCAGAAAGCCTAACAAATTTGATATTTTTCAATAGAAAAGTCACCATTAGTACTTATGGCTTCTTTTCTATCAAAAAAAGAAATTTGAAAAATATCGATTGAATCAAAAAATATTGATCAAACACTCGTTTTTACATCGAAAAAAGGTTGAAATCGAAAGAGATTGTAAATTTCGCTCTTAGTATCCTTTTTTTTTTTTATTGACAAAATTTTCTGCAACTAAAATCCCCTAGAACAGGGGTCCCCAAACTTTTTACACAGGGGGCCAGTTCACGGTCCCTCAGACCAACGGAGGGCCGGACTTTAAAAAAAACTATGAAAATCCCTATGCACACTGCACATATCTTATTTTAAAGGACACATAAAGTCAAAAAATAAAAAATAATTGTTAAAACACTTACCTTGTACTGAGCCGATTGATTACAGTTACAGCATGAGCTGTTCGATAATTAGCCGGCTCCCAATGCTGCACAGCACGCTGACTGACATAGAAACCAGCGCGCAGCTCCTTCTTCTCCTTCCCCAGCCTCATACATCATTACGCTCATTGCGGGAAGCATTCTCTTTGGCCCCCACACTGAACATGATGATGTTTAAGCCCTGAAACACCCAAGGTGTAACAGGGTGGGAGGAGCTGTGGCGCTGGATTCTCAGTTCTGTGAAGAAACGTCGGGGGAATCATCACGAGCCGACTAATCAGCTCATGCTGTGACTGTAATCACTCGGCTCAGTATAAGGTAAGTATTTTAACTCTTATTTTATTTTATTTTATTTTATTTTATTTTATTTTTTTACTTTAGTTCTCCTTTAAAGTAAAAAAACAAAACAAAATGGGAACAAA
>WMED01026934.1:0-10722 GCA_019650415.1 Pipa parva | reverse complement strand
TTTCATGATTGCACTATTTCAAATTATTCTAATTCGTTGACCAGCACTTGTACATGTTTTGGGGGACAAACCCTTTTTCAAATGTTTGAAAAATAGTTTATCACCTGAAACATGTAATGCACTGCAATAAATTGTAGCTTTGCTTCCCTTTTGTTATTGCAACCTTGAACCCATTATATAAAACATATAAGTATGGGATATTGTTTGTTCATCTTTTGACACAGAGTTGATTTTGTAAGACCAAATCAGTTATATTATATATGCACAAAATATTTTTTGCTCGGACAAAATGTGCTTCATTGATGTAAAATTGATTTTGGTATCTATAAAAAGTAGATTTTATTAAAAAATAGATTTTTAAACTTGCAAATTGTATTTTAACAAACACTATTTTATGCAGAGAAAAATAATTTTTTATACTAAACTAGCTTACCCGTTGAGCGTTGCTGCGATATCAGAAAAAGGAAATTCAAGAAAACTCGTTATGAAAAAAAAATCAATTTGCATTGTGTCATTTTTATTAATATTTATTTATTTTCATCAGCAAATCATTTGAAAGTGTCATTTAAATTCTATTTATTTATTTGAGTGCTTGTGGATATACTATATTTTTGGTTTTTCCATCTGGTGTGTATACGAATAAATCGGAAGGTTTTCCGACGCGTGAGCAGACCACATACATTTGTCCATGTGAGAAACATGGATTCTCCAAATCTAGGCCACACACTTGCAGCGACTGTCCTTGTGCTTTGTTGATGGTCATTGCAAAAGAGAGTCGCACCGGAAACTGCAAACATTTGAACTCAAATGGAATATCTGTTGGGATCATTGGAATATGTGGCAACAGTATATCTTCCCCCTTATATTCAAGAAACATCCACTGGAGTTGGACGTGTGTGGAAGCGCAGAATGAGCTTAAATGTGTGCATTTAAGCAATGGTATACACCTGTTCCTCTGGACACTCTGGATGCTGTATCAGCTCCCAATCCTCCAGTTGGTTTGAGGTAATCCAGGAAACAGCAGCAGATAAAATCCAAAACTTTTAATGAATCATCAAATAGATGGAATGCGATAAAAAAATCCAAATGGATAAGGGGTGTTACAAAAATGAGTTTCTCAATGCGTTTCGTCGACTAGTGGTCGACTTCCTCAGGAGAAATAAGTAAAAATTACTTATTTCTCCTGAGGAAGTCGACCACTAATCGACGAAACAGACAGTTGGCACATTTCTTGTGTTTATTATTACTTATAGTAGTAATTTAGAGCTATGTATGGAGTGATGCAACATAGGACAGGAAAATTTGACATGCCATGCCTTTCATCACTGACTAGCCCCATTCTGTGTTGTCATTGGATGAAAGGTACAAGATACTGGCTATAGAAGTGCCAGACACCAGAATATACTATCTGTCATCCAAAAATAATCAACTGCATGTTAATATGTTAATACAAGTAAGGAAATATAGAATAAACTCGTTGGTAGTTAACCTGAATTTAACTCTATTGGGGGTCAATCGATCTATAAGGAACTCATTGGTAGTTAAAGGAACAATTAAGTCCTCATGGAAAAATCACATTAAAATTCTTTTTTCTATGCATATTATATTGTTATCTAATGCCCCATTTCTACCTAATGCTAAATACCTGAAAATCAGCACCCAAAACTAGTACCATTTAATTCCTGATTAATCCCAGCCAATATAACACTACTAATGAGAGATTTAATGGCATCAAAAAAGGGACAATCTTTCTCAGAGTTGCACTGGTATAAAGCTTAGAATGAGAGAGAAGTTGGTACTCTGCTACAGCCTGCCTGTTCCACAATAACATCCTCTGATTGGCTAATGACTTGAGATCGGACCATTTCCCCTACACAGAGCTGCTGACAGGAAATAATTAGTGTGGGGTTAAAAATGGTTTGTTTTCTCACTTTTCTATTTATATTTATTTATAAAACTTTAATTTGCATCTACATTTGATAAATGTATCTTTATGAAGCAGTTGTTTCTGCAAGCTTAACTGTTCCTTTAATTAAACTTGGATCTATTCAGGGTTAGCCTACATTTCTTAAAGTGCACCTGTCACCTCAAAACATTAATATTAATTTAGGTTGTACCAATGAAGTAATTTTTTTGTAAATATATATTTTAAAAAATGTACCTTTATACAGTGTTTCACTCTATCATCTTCCCTGTCAGCCTGCCTTTTACTCGGGGTGGGTGGGCAGGGGTAAATAATGAAATTATAGCTCCTCCATTCAGATTCCTGCTTGATCGTAATTTAAGGGATCTGTTTGGAGGAGCTATAATGTCGATCATTATTTAGCCCCGCCTACCCATCACTCGGGAAAGAAAAGGCAGGCTGACAGGGAAGATGACAGAGAGAAATACTGTTTAAAAGGTAAATTTTTAAAAAAAATACATGACCAAAACCTATGAAAAACGCAAAGAAAAACGGACACTATATAGCGCCGTATCAAATGTGCAAAAAATACTTCAAAGTGTAATATAAACCACCACCCAAGAACAAGGTGAGTGTGTGGGTAGAAAAATAGATACACCCAAAAATGCGTTCTTCCACCTGAAGAAGAAGGATTGGTTAATCGTTATGGTGTACATAAGTAATGTTAACTAATGGCAGACCCAACCGCTGTTTGGAATAAGCAGTTAATCTGCACATGCGCCCTGCCAATCCTTGTTCTTCAGGTGGAGGTCTCGCGGTCTGTTTGATTACCTGTCTATAAAGGCCAGCTATACCTACAGCACAGTAGACTATGATTAAGCACATCGGCGCGAAACGCGTAAGGTGCTACCTTTGACTTTTATCACTCTGTACCTGCTTTTAAGATGAATCACTAATAAATTATTGCTGTTTTTATACTTGGAGTGCCGGAGATTTTCTGATCGTTTTCTGAGCAATTGGATTAAAGTCATTCCAAACTCCTGAGCACCCGGATTTCCACTTGCACATCTAAGAGGTATTTCTACTATATGGGGATAGAGCGGCTTATTTGATATGTTCAAAATTTATTAAAGTCCAAATTTATTAAAGTTTACCAAGAGAAATGCTTTACATTAGTAGCATGGCTACCTTTCCATGGAAAATACTGAAAATTCGGGATCACGAAACTTGATCTCATGATCTCGAACAAAATGTTGCGAGAATAGACTGAGTTCCTTTAATTAAACTTGGATCATTAAAGTCAGAAAGACCCAGGGCAGTCTTTCCGACTTTGATAAATTTCGCCCATTATACCTCTGCCATGTGAGATAATTGTGTATAATTTTTGAATACTGAGGAATACCAGAATGCCATCATCAAAGTTCTTTACATCTTGCAATGTTCTGATGGCCTGTAAGGATCCGGCCTGTAAGGATCCTGTCTATAACATCAAATCTAAGCGAATGGTAGTCTACCTACATGGAGACTGGTTGAAAGAGGAAGCAAAAAGAACTGATTGTCCTCCTTGGTTATTCAGATGTTGACTGTGCAGAAATTATAGTAACTGGGAATTCTGTGTTCATAAATTGCCAGGTATTGTCATTCAACCATACAGAGGCCAACCCAGTATTAAAAAAATATATTATCTTAATAGATCTAGTGGGGTCTGTGGCAACAAAGCTTAGGAAGAATTGTGGTCCCTCTTTGCCAGCATTTCTTTAAACTAGGCCCCCTCAGTTCTTATTTTTTAACTTTAATGGCTTTCCCCTTTAGGCATCTAGACAGAATGGTTTAAATATGCTATGGTGTTTAAACTTTGGAATAGTTCCGCCCCGCACACACACACTCACCGTTCTTCAGGAAGTCTTAGTTTATGTTGTTTAAAACAATTTCTGCTTATATTTGTCAATTAAATAGTACAGTTTTCTAACTCAGTCCCTAATTTGTTATCTTTCAATGTATCTTAAAAGGGTGTTTTATACTGGTATTGTTTTTCATTAAATGAACTGTCGTTCTGCCATCTGCTTTGCTGATGTGTTTCGACTTGTTCTTTCACACATTTTAATTTCATTAGTTATTATACAAAATTGCTTTCTTAATAAAAGGAGATTGCCCCATACACCTTAATATCTCTTATACCTTTCCATCCAATTATTTTGACTAATATTATATTACTCCTGTAAATAGGGGGAAACTATTAAAACTCGCATTCCTTTAATTGCATTGTTCCAAGGATAAAATTATAGTTTTCCTCAGAATTAATAGGTACATGGCTAGAAATTCACTGCAGTCCATTCAAGAATAGAGGCGTGGGTCTGTGCATTAATGTCCATTGTGTCCACTCAAATATATACAAATTATGTTAATGGAGTAAAATTCAGAAAATTCTGTAATGTAATCTTACAAGGTACAAGATAACCCAGACTACAGCTTCATACAGGAACTCTCACAGAAAGGGTGTTTAATGACGTAGGTAATAATTTGCCATGAGTGTTTCACCCAAAATAGCACATATTTGAGCAATATCAAGAACAATGCACAAACATTGTCTAAAACTTCCCAGAAAATTGAATAGGGGTTGAAAAATAAATGTATAGCAGCTAAAAAAAATATACTTACCCTTGAAACTTATAAAAGAGAAAAAGAAAACAAAAATAAAATGCATTTTCTTGGATTCAAATAAAAATTAGTCTAACATATAGCAAACAGAATACAATTACAGGTATATTTACGAGAGATTTATAACAAATGTGCAGTCATTTATCCAGTTTTTAGTCAATATTTATTACTGGATAACCTTTTATATTTGAAATCTTTGATAAGTTGGTTTGCTTTTGGATGTGTATTGATTCCTGCACCACAGTGTACACATTTCTTCCATCTGGGTGAGACATTGGGGGGAATTCACCATTGTGTGAAGTGAGCTCCGGACCCTTCGGCTCACTTCGCACAGACTGTTATGCGCTCGCTGATGTCCTGCACGTGGACATCAGCGAACACTTTAAAGGGATTACAGTCTCGGCGAGACCACTTGAGTTGAATTGCCGAGACTGGAATCCCTTTACAGCGTTTGCTGATGTCCGCATGCAGGACATCAGCGAGCGCATAACAGTCTGTGCGAAGTGAGCCGAAGGATCCGGAGCTCACTTTGCACAATGGTGAATTTCCCATTGTTGGCAGGATGCATGGGAGAAAATAGGACATTCTGATATGAGGAGACCTGGTACTTGCAATGTGCATAGTTCTGAAAACTTAGTAGGCTCTATTGGTTGAATTATCTGAGATGCATAACAAAAAGCATAATTTTAAGATCAGGATTTTATTTAAAAAATAAAACAGAGCATGCTAATATATAAATGTAATGTGTGTAATACAGTGTTGATCCAAACCACAGAGCTATGTTAGTTATCCATGAAGTGCTACCTCCATGTATATCTTAGGTCAGGGGTTAAACTCCTTCTCATACAGTATAAGAGGCATATAAGTTGTATTGCACAATCGTATAATAAAAAGTTTGTTGTCTAACTGCAGTCAAACTTCCTATAGGCACAGCCACATCCATTAATGTTCATGTGAGTTGCCCTTGCCACTAATCAGTATGATTGCTACAGTAGTTTTCTCAATCTTAGGGACTTATGGGAAACTGTACAATTATAGTGTAACTGTCACTGATGGGTCAGATTAGCATGGTCAAAAACAGATGGCAGTTTATAAATAATCAGGAACCAGGTATATTTTGTTTTGAACAGTTAAGTTATAAAACTATTCTGTGACAGTTGTTTTTTTTCTAAAAAGAAATGTAAAAAAAATATAAATACTCAAACAGTGGGCTTGTAGAGCAACATACAAACCATGTGTAAATAAATGTATACATTTAAATCCTTGTTGACCTCTACATTTTTAAATATAAGATCTTATTTAGAAAGATGTTTTTATTTCCAACATTACACTTGTACAGTTTAGAATGCCAAAGTAATTGTCCAGTAATTGTCCAGAATAACAGAAAAAAAACCAAAAGCCAGTTTATCTAATCCATGCATTATGGTGTTCACTTATGACATCACTGTATTTAACTATGTTTGTATATATGAATAATTAAGTGATATCATGTTTGATCTTGGAGCAGTCAGATACTTTCAGAAAATACTGTTTAAGAATCACTGTATGGTTGAAGGGTGTGTAAATGGGATATAATGTAATGTAAACATACAGCCTCAGCTTTATGGTTAAGAACATTTTTAGGTTCACTCATAGAAAACTCATGTAAATTAGAAAGCTATTCCTTTTTTTTTCTCTACTCTAATTCTACTCTGAGCTGTCATGTTCAGAAATTCTAGTAATTTTTATTGTCTGGATTACAAATTCCCGCGAGGAAAGATTTATGAGCATCTAGTTATATATGTCTGTTCTGTACTGTTTTTCTCTTAATCTCCTCTTTGTATGTGCTCCAATGGAAACTGTTTTATAACAGCACCAATCAAAGAAGTAACATTTACAAGTATCGTCATGGAAAGTTGCATAGGATGAATAAAGCACAAATCTGGATTATCATTACACTTAGTAAAGAAGAATTATATGAATGTGACATAAACAGACTTGAAAATGCATTGCTTTTTTAATTTACAGATTTTGAATGAGGCCTTTATGGCTGTGTGAATGAGAATGTGAGTGTATGAAAGCGAAATTTATCAAAGTTGGAAAGACTGCTCTCAGTTTTTATCAGTTTACCGAGCGAGATCTCGCGTTGTTCCCGCTTTTTTCAATTGAAATTTAGAATGGAATGGTAGCCATACTTTATGTAGAATGGCTACCTTTTTATTGAAAAATCAAGATTGAAAAACTTGCGCAGTAATCTCGCTGGAACAACGCAAGATCTCGTGCGATAAACTTGGAAAGACCGAGAGAGGTTTTTCCGATTTTAATAAGTTTCGCCCTAAGTGTTTTTTTACAGTGCGCTTGATTGTGGGTCACAGTGAGTGTGTGTCTCTGCATGAGTGTGCATGATTTTGTATCATATGGAGCACTTAATTGTAGATAAAGAGAACTTCTAAGAGCATTCAATGTGCCTAGTGTTTGAAAGCAGGCCTGGTAATAAACTTGGTATTTCCGCTTTAAGTTGCTCTATGGGTATTCAGATCTCAGAAGGTATATGGAATTTACTTAAAAGTACTAATTTAATTATAAAACTGTTCTCATTTTTGAAAAATGTACCATTAAATATTTTCTGTTTATTCATTAAAAATTGTTTTTAATAATGATAAATTAAGGGAAAGTCATAATTAGCACAATATTCCGGTCACCTGTCAGTCAAAAAATGACTGATAATAAGAATGACAATGATAAAAAGCTTTGTCTACTTTAAATAGATGCAACTCAGGGACACCTACACTGAAAAAAAAAATCACTTATCAACTAGACTA
The DNA here is from genome assembly GCA_019650415.1 of Pipa parva. Lineage (NCBI taxonomy): Eukaryota > Metazoa > Chordata > Amphibia > Anura > Pipidae > Pipa > Pipa parva. Next base: position 3,360 of record WMED01026934.1, on the reverse strand, counting down.
CTTTTGGTACATTTGTGCGTGTACTTTATCCTCAGTGACATAGTAATCTACTAAAGTTCCTCACTCGATTTTTCACTTTGCAATCTGGAAGAACAGATTCACCAGTGATTGTGCTCATTTATAAAAGCATCCAGAACAAAATTGAACCCCAAGGCTGATAAACTATAAAGATGCTGATCAGATCTGAGCCGAATTGACAATGCTTTGGGGCTTTTTCAGCTAAGGATGGCTCTAGAAGACTGATAGCTTTATAAACACAATTACAAACACCAGAGTTCTATCGAATGAATAGAAAACATAAAATATGATGCGTGCCCTTTATTAAGTAGAGAATGGTATTTTGCTAAGATTTACTAAATTTCTTTCATATATTTTCTGTCACATTATTATTTTATTTGTTGTGCTAATGCAACAAACCAAATAAAACATTAGATATTACAGACTAGTTGTGTATTATATTATGCCAATTCTAAAGAAATAGTTTTTATCGGCAAAACTTATTATAGTATCTTCTGTAGCAAACATGGTAAGGGTTAAATTACTGCATAAATGCTGCATGAATTTGCTAATTAGATTTGCATGCTTAATCCTTAAATTAATTGATTTGCTTCTTGCTCAGCCTATCCCAAAATAAAGTTAGTAATACTACCATGTAACTAATGAAATTTATACCACTTATGAATTGCCTATATACTGTATATAACATTTTCATCAACCATATCCTACATGATTAAATAACAGACATTTTTTTACCTGATCTTTTGCTTATTTCTTTAGGTTCTTCCCAGTGTTTGACTGGGATATCCTTTATTTGCTGGGCTGCCAGATCAATAAAAAAAATCAGAGGATTAAGCTAGGCTGAAACATTTATTCAGCCTCAGAGTCAGTCCAGCCTTGTATTTGATATATGTTCTAGAATAAGTTACCTGTGACATTTGTTAAATGTATGGAATGTTTAGTGCACAAAAACAAAAGGAATTCTGATAAATGTATTATCAAAATCATAAATTGTCCAGGTGTGGTCACCTGTATTAACCAATTAGAATTTAGGGGGTACTTAGCTAAAGTGAGAATTTGAATGCCGAATTATCAAGCAGCAGATTCTCATAGCAAATCCGTGACTGCAACAAATTTTAAAGTCTTGATCATGACAATATTCCCATAATTAAAGGGGCACTATAGTACTTATATAACTGCACTCATGCATATAAAACTCCCTTATACTAAGCCAATTGCTGACACATATAGTTAAAAAATGTTTAAGGAAGAAATAATACTTGCAGTTTGCTTCCCTTAATTAGTTTTCCTGAGAGCTGACATTTTCCTCCCCCCACTCCCCCTCCTTTTTCTGTTCTGCAAGTTAGGCAACACGTGCTAAATAGTAAATAGAGCACAAATGTCTGGGGGAGGGTACCTTTTCATGGAAAACATAATTTATTTGTTTTTATTTTCAGGTTTTGTAACAGCCGGCAACCCAATAATTAGGGGGTGCAACCCACATTAGTCCCTCACCCCATGGTTAGGTAGGATGTGAGGGACTTATGTAGGGGCACAATTAGGTTAGGGTCCCCATCCTCATAGCGCTGATGGGGTCCATAGGAGGGGGTCAGCGATTGACCCCCTTCAGGTGAGGGACCCCTGCCCCCATCTTGGCTAAAGGAGGTGGGGGTCAGTTCTGACCCCCTTGCTTAATGTTGATGCCCCCCACCCCAATTGGTTACTGGGGCAGGGGGAAGGGGAGGGGTCTGGAGGGACCACCTCCAGATAGCAATCCCCCCACCCCCGCATAGTGGTTGGTGGGAGTGGGGGAGATTGGGGTCCCAGGGACTCCTACTAATGTTATTTATGTCCCTCCTTACCCCGGAGTGACATGGGGTTAGGGGAAGAGGAGAGACTCCCTGGGATTGAGGGAGGTGTGGAGGTCCTAGGGACCCCTGCTTGCTGGGGTTTAATTAGTTTATAGTATCTATTTCCATAGTGCTAATATTACACTAGCGTTATGGAAATATTTGTGTTTAAATCATAACCACTTACTTGCTGGTTAATGATTTTTTAATTAATTTAAAGGTAGTTAAGGGATTTATGTTGTTAGTAGTGATTGTTTATACTGTACATTGTTACAGTTAGTGTCTATTTTGGGATACTTTTTAGTGCAGTTGTGTTAGTTTAGTAACAGTTTACAGCTAAATTGTTGGAGAAAAACTGTATTTTTTACAGAAAAGACAGTTTTTCTTCTACAATTTGGTTGTTCACACATTGAGCTGGAAGCGTACTCACGAAGAAAAAAGCTGCAATTTGAACTTTTCACTTGTTTATTGGGACAATCATTCATGTTTTCCATTTAAGTTATTTATTTTATGTTCACTAGTTTGATATACTGTAGATTATACACGAATACGTTCATATTTAGCAACTCCATTTTGATCAACAGTTTACAGCTGTTGATGTGTTAGAGCAGTAATGCTCAACCTACGGCCTGCAGACCATATCCGGCCCACAATGCGGTGCAATTCGGCCCGCAGCCCAAATTCGGAAATCCAAAATGTTGCGTATGTGTGAATTCGCCAGCTAAAGACAGTGGCAATACACTGTTACTATCCCAGTCGTGTCTTTATATTGAGAATATTGTCGTAGTCGCGAATTTACTATGGAAAATTGTCGCAGCTGTTACTTGTTGCAGACATGATTTTAAAAGTCATGACTTTGAAGTGGCTGGTGACATGCGTGTCACATTTTTATATGACCCCCAGGCCAAAAAAGGTTGGGCATGACTGTGTTAGAGAATGCTTTTTGATGTTAGCACTGCAGTTTAGCATACAGGGGTTGGACAATGAAACTGAAACACCTGTCATTTTAGTGTGGGAGATTTCATGGCTAAATTGGAACAGCCTGGTGGCCAATGATCATTAATTGCACATTGCACCTGTAAGAGCAGTGTGTGAAGGTTCAGGGGGGAATTCACTATAGTCCGAAGTGAGGTGTGGAGTGTTCGCCTTACTTTGGACTGACTGATCTGCTATCGCTGATGTCCTGCATGCGGACATCAGCGTGCACATTAAAGGGATTCCAGTCTCGGCAAGGCAACTCTTTTGCTCTCGCCGAGACTGGAATCTCTTTAATGCGCTCGCTGATGTCCGCGTGCAGGACATCAGTGAGCGCAGATCAGTCAGTCCGAAATGAGGCGAACACTCCGCACCTCACTTCGGACTATAGTGAATTTGGCTCTCAATTAACAGGGAAAGAGCACAGTTTTGCTCAAAATATTGCAATGCACACAACATTATGGGTGACATGCCACAATTCAAAAGAAGACAAATTGTTGGTGCACGTCTTGCTGGTGCATCTGTGACTAAGACAGCA
>WMED01026933.1:0-10723 GCA_019650415.1 Pipa parva | reverse complement strand
GTCCCTGGTGCAAAAAAGGTTGGGGACCTCTGCTTTAAAGGGATTCCAGTCTTGGCGAGGCGGAGTGCTCTCGCCGAGACTGGAATCCCTTTAAAGCGTTCGCTGATGTCCGCGTGCAGGACATCAGCGAGCGCATAACAGTCGGTGCAAAGTGAGGCAAAGCTTCCAGACCTTACTTTGCATTATGGTGAATTCCCCCCATAGCCTTGTCTGAATAGTGCTGTAATGATCTTTAAAAATTCTCAGATCAAGAAACTTGACTTTCCAAATAACTCATTGTAAATTTTAGATCCAGATTATTATGGCCCAGTATTTAAATAAAATATGAAAGAATTGTTTGTGGGCCATCCCATGATACCAGGACATCATTTATATACCGGATCCAAAAATGTATGTGGATCGGAAAGGAATCCAGATCACTGCAGAAAATGACTTCATTCTCCCAGAAACCTAGGAATAAATAAGTGTATGTTGGAATGCAAGCAGTTCCCATCGCTGTTCCTTGGGTTTGAATATAAAACTAATCATTGATTATGAAATACTGTAGTTATGATGTAGAACAAATATAAGAAGTGTGCATAAAAGAATTACATTTGGAATTGGTACATTCTGGATCTTTGAATAGGAAATACTTATTAACTGCAGTGAGGCCCTCATGATGTCTGATACTAGTGTATGATTTGTAACAGGGTTACTGACACAAATTGAATTCATGTAACAAATTAAATAAGTCCTGGCGAATATGGACTATGTGCAACGTTACCTTTCTATTAGTGTTTAACTTAATTAAAGTGTAAGCAAACCCTATTTTTAAAGATTGCCGCATTAAAGTATTGTAAAGTGGTAAAACAATTAGTAAAATCCTCACTTACCTCTTCATTCTGCAGGAATAAAATAATCCTGCTTCCTGTAGAGTATGAGGCCATGCCCCCTTTCCTATCACATTCTCTATCTTAAAAACCGACACTGTCTGGTCAGAATTCAATGCTGCAGGGACTGTACAGTGAAAGTGCGCACCCATCAATCATGTGACGCGCGTTCACGTGACGAATGAGAGTCTTGTTTCTGCCTCTGTAAGAATCCACTGTAGGAGGTACTGTGAAATATATGGAATGATTATGAAAATGTATTATTCCCCCAAATGTAAATCTCTATCTGAGCGCTCTTGTGTCTGTTATTGTGTACACGACCACGTGCATGCTCGCGCCTCCACAATAAGTCACATAAGAGCTCTCTGAAAGAGATTTACATTTGGGGGAATAATACATTTTCATTTTTTCATTTTAGTTTGTGTGAGTGTCTGTATACATGTTTATGTGTGTGTGTCTGTGCCTCTCCCTCATTGGAAAGCACTGTTTCACAGCAGAGAGGCAAGTCCAAGATTCCTTACATGGACGAGCACCCTGCATTACTGTGATGTCATTCAGAGGGCAGGGTATCTCAGAACTATACAGGAAGTGCCTGTACATAGAAATGCTGCATGAGCAGGACTGCTTGATTAAGAGGTGTGAACTCAAAAACCCAAAATCGTTTTTACTTTTCAATGTTTAAGTTTATGTTTATACAGTATAAATATAAAATATATGTATAGTTTGGTCAATAATTTTACTTACACTTTAATAGGAAATAATTCCCAATAGGGCACTGAATTTAACTTTTAATCCCTTTTTTTATTTTTAATCCCATTTAAAGAGCTACTGTATTTCGTTGTTAGCTATTGTATCCCATAAGAGAATATGTGTGCTTGATTAAAGTTGTGGTTTTATACTTACCTTGATAAAGCCCCCAGCAAGGGGTGACACATACTTTGGTTCTGAATACACCATGGAGAGTTACATTATCTCTCTTATTCCTGGCTTCCATTTCATATGATAATTTAACCTAGATCATAGATTATCAATTTATAATAAGAAGTTTAATTCCTTACTTTTGTGTTTATGAACTATTTAATAAACTCCATTTTGAGTTTTGTTTTTAACATATGATATTAAAAGTTCCATTTTAATCACATTCATTTACCTACAAGGTATGTGTGCAGGTTAATCTGTGACCTCTTTTTTCTCTTCCTCTTCACATGTACATGATATATATAAAACCTAGCACCATTATCTTTGCTTGACTAATATCTGGATTGGGAATTGTAGTGGTGTGATTTTCTTTGTCCTTTCCCTGTCTACCCATAGTTTAAGTAATGTTTAATCATTGAACTACAATGTGCTTTCTGCAGCTTCTTCCTTCTTCTGTTTCTATACATTTTATTTAACATTAGTATAGTAACATCAAAATTTCAAGTTGCAGATGAAAAGTGTTGCACACTTCAAGTTTACTCTTCACTTATATTAAGTAATTTAATTTTATGGTATATTTATCAGTGATATCAGCAGATTGAAAAAGAGGAAAAAGGCACAAGGCAGAAGCTGCTGCAAAACCTTTTATTGGGTACAAGTATATGTAGAATATACTAAATGTTTTAGGCAACAGCCTTTTTTCAATTGAAAAAAGGGCTCTTGAAAAAGGGCTGTTGCCTGAAACATGTAGTGTATTGTACATATATTTTGTACCCAATAAAAGGGTTTCCTCTTCTTCAATCTACTAGTATTACTTATTCATGATTTCACAAGGTTCCTGATAAGAGAAACTTTCTTTAAATACTCAAAGGAAAACAGTCTCTGGGTCCAGTCTTGTTATTGAGAAGAATATTTATTAGTGCTTACTAATGCAAATTTTGCTACTTCTTTAATATACGTCACATCATTTACCTACCCTTTAATTAAAAGGGATGAGGATAAATGATGAGAAATAAAATGGATAAGTAATAGTAATTGATGATAAATGTGCCGCTTTGTAGAATAAAACTTCCTTCATCTAAAAACCAGATTTTATACCTACTATTTTTTTTTCAAATAAAAAAATTGGTAATCATAAAAAAAATATATTAACATAAAAATATCCCTTCATGTATGAAAACCATTGATTGAAGATATATTCTTTTTACAGTTTATATCTTTATTAATCTCAGCTCTAGTTTCTGAATGAATAGAAAGCCTGAATATAGAAAGTGTATCTTACCTTCAGCATGTGATTTACTTCTATATATATATATAAAAAAAAACCTTGATTAAAGAATCATTCAGGATATACTGTATATTTATATCAGAAAGAGTGTTGTGAAAAATTGCAAAATGAATGTGATATCAAAGCATAAACTGAGAGTAAAAACCAAATGGTATGTAAGCACTCTCACACAAGCACAAACACAAGGAAAATAAAAATTCTCCCAAATCGTCAGAAGAGAAAAAAAAAAAATCACTTAAAATGTTCTGTGAACATTTTCCTTCTGGAAATTTCAAGACTACTTCACACCATGCCTTGAATATAACCCTAGAGAAATCCAGTTTGTTTTGAGCACTTACTGTACATAAACACTATCCCTGCCTAAATGTAAAAATATGTCAAAACTTTTATTTCATTGACTTCTGATGTTTTCTTAAACTTGTGAAAACTGGGTTAGAATTAATGAGACTTGTAAAGTTGCCCTGACACATTGATCACTTAAGCAAGCTAGTTTTGTTTTTGCGTTTTTTTTTTTCTGTAACAAATTTGTTAACAGTTTGAGATTTTACTTATTAAGAACACTTCATAACGGTAATAATCAAGGCTTCTGAAAATTAAATAAAAAATAAAATAGTATTTTTTTTATATTTTATTTACAAAATGTATTACAGAATCCCCTTTGAATATTATTTGGCTATTTATTCAAGTCCAATACTGATCAGTGCGCTTCACCATTCAGAGATCTACTAGTGCTTCCTTATCAGTGTAATTAACACAGTGTGGAAGTCCAATTTCTGAGCAGTGCATTGTTGAACTATTTTCCAAGTTATGATACCAGCTAATGTGTGAATAGATATAGAGACTCTCATCAGAGCAGTTCAGTAGGATAATATTGTTCTCACAAGATGGTAGCATTGCAAGATGCTTTTGGATTGCTTCGAAAAAAAGGTTAATAACTCACACTTCTGGTGTTTGATTATGTCTGTAACATTATTGGAACCTAGTTATTCTTGAAAAATTTGCAATGTCATCTAAATCCTTGAAGTTTTTATATGTTTTAAATTATTATAACATAGTTTTACTTTTTTTTTTTTATTTACAGGGATACAATTGGTCCAACTGTAATGCCTCTGAATGTATTCTTCAACATTTCCGGCAAAGTATGTTTTTAAATATTTTGTGTAAATTATATTTTGGGATTAAAAAAAAATACAACATTGTAGAGTATGAAAATAAACTGATTATGAAAAGTGCATGTTGAGGCACTTGGGTCAAAGTTACTTCTCGTGCCTTAAATTGTATAGTTTGTTGAGCAAGAAATTTCTGTATCTTAACAATAAATTCTCTATGACTTTGCATTACTATTTGTAGTTCTACAAACGTTTGTATATCATTATAAGTGGGTCATTATTACATGGCAGCTTGAATTTATGAAGTAACTATGTGACTACTATCTTTTTGTATATACTTAACCTACAGTGCATTTGAATCATTTCCAGTATATTTCAGAGTTAAAAGGATATCTTTTTATGGATCCTTACAAATCTATCAAACTTTTTTCAGGTATTTGGAAAATAGTGAAAAAAATAAAGCAAAAAGCAATCATAAAGAACTGGCCGTTGTTATAATACAAAAGCATCCTTGACACATAAAATGTAAATGACAACACTTAGAACTAATGTATTTTTCTATTCTTCCCCCTCCTACTTTCTAAGGTACAAAACAAGAAAAAGAATAACACAAAAAATGCAGAAAAAGCTGGCAATGGTTATCATTCATGTTGATGTCAACAGCCATACAAAGACAGGTAACAAGAAAATACAGCCCCGGGGAATCTATTCATAGAGCACAGCAGGCCCTTGTCTGTAATTACAGTGGCCTAGTTATTTCTCAAGGAAAAAAAAGTCCAACACCATATTCTTTTTTTTTTTTAAATAGGTGAAGCTGAACCTAAAGCACTATAATTTTAATCAAATCTTTCCCATCTGCATATAGCATGTATGAGGAGTTGAAGATTTAAGTGTATGGTGTGGGGCTTAGTGAATAGGCCCAGCAGGACACAAAGGGGGCAAAGAGATAGCAATTATTTTACACTTAAAGGTATTTCAGTTGCCAAGGAAGCTTTTCAGGCCATTTTCCATGTTTCGCTGTAAAGGGTTTCAGAGTATATCTTGGACAAACAACAAATTCAAAATCCCTTCTTTCTACTGTTTGTTGTGTGAACAGATCTCCTTCTCACTGAATGAAGGGGTTAATCAGTCTTTAAATGTCATAGATTTCTGATTGGGTTAAGGGTTAAAATATCCTTAAACTAGAAAAGGAAGTCAAATGTATTAAAAGAATGAAAAGAAAAGGGAGCGTTCATTTGAGGCAACAGACTGATGTGTTAAGCTGAAAAACTAGAATAGAAGGTGAATTGTGGGATATGTTTACTTTGTTTATCACTACTGGCCACTGGTAAAATATTTTTAGGATTTTATTTTTAACCTAAATTCCACTTGAAGTTATAAGTAGATGTATAGCAAGAACACTATTTAAGGCAAAAGTAGATTTAACACCCAGTTCTATAAAAAAGATCCCAAAGGTATTGCAATCACAAGGCTGATCAATGCATCAGAGTATTAAGGCTTATGTTATAAATACCATATTCCCAGGAGGAAGTTCCTTTTTACCATTGTTCTGAGCAATTGAATACTGTTTTTTTTCTAACTTCTTAAACTGTTAGTAAGGTTGAGGTCTCCACTCCTGAGCAATAAACCTCCTGCCTCCCTTTAGTAATATTACCAGTTAAAACGTAGTGCCCTTATCTGAGTTTGACAAGAATATTCATTTTATATGATGTCGTTAATTGAATCTACAAATACTTTGAATTTACCAAAGGCATAAAGAACCTTAATAAAATACCTGAATGCTTTGTTCATGGAATTCCTCTGCCTCATGTCTTGCTGTTTTATTCACTGTTTTGTTTCAGCTTCATTTATAAACTGAAATCAGGTTTCACTTTTAGTCCAATGCCACACTGTTTTCATTGTATGACGAGCTAAAGAACCTTTGACATCCCTAAATAAATGGACTGACTTTATATGAAAAATTATCGCGATGAAAGTTTTTTTTAATTTGCTCGTTCTTTTTTCTTGTGGTTTATAGCTAACATCTTTCTCATTTATCCTTTACTTAATCACACACTGTACCGTGGGGCATATTTACTAAAGGGAGAAATGCAATGAAAAGGATTTCACTATGACAAGGTTTATTCTTCTGGACATTTCCACCATTTTTGACGCTTATGAAAATTTTCTTCCATTTTAGGCCATTTTTTATTTGTTTGTTTGAACGTGTCATGTTTTTGAACTAAGAGTTGCTTGACTGGAATTTCTTTGTTTAAATATTGCTGAAAATTGTTTGCAGCTTCTAGCCTGGTTTGAACCACTAGTTTTTAAGGAGCAGCTGTAAGGTAACAAGCACAAAAACACATTGAAATTGTATCAAAAAGCAGAATATACTGTTAAGTGCAGTTTAAAACTCCAGGAGAGTCCATTACGGTCTGGGCCCATGGGGAATGTTCTCTGTGTACTGAATGACCTGTTCGATATTGCACCAGGGCATCTCTGAGGAAATCTGGCTGGGTATAGCCAATCAATATTCAGGTAAAGGTAGGTGTTAGTGGTATACAACTACAATATTAATTCCAGTATAGTACACCAAAGTTAAAATCATTGAGGTATTGAACAAATTCAACAGACAACATATTGCTGCTTTAATAAATGATCAAAAATATAAGGCAAATGGTCATTGACATTGTGCTAGAAACATAAAGCAAGAATCTCACTACCATATCTATCCAGACTGGCTCGATCACATGTACATATTAATTTGTTGCAGTCAATGAAATCTTCAAGGAATTCATTATACATGTCTGTGTTCAAAAGGACTCACTTGGACTGTTTCATGGGGATCCAACCCCACATCTTTATAAGCAAACAAGAAACTATATTTCCGTGCCGACCAAGTATTTTCATATCTTTTTCATGTGGTCAGTCATTGCTCATGATATGGTAACTATGCCCAATGCATGATTAACACTCAAGGATCAATAAATGATTAAATGCACTGCTGAATTGGGGTATGCAGATTTATTTACGTTTTTATGTTATTATTAAAATAATACTAAATTTGCCAACTGTTTCACAAAGAAACCCTATTGCTTATTCAAGATAAGTAACATTTTATTTCAAGAAAGGTAGCAGTTACTGTTTTTCAGGTAGAATGGGCAGCAATAGGGAAGTTTACTTTTAATACAGCACCTGGTGAGAGTATTGTTATGATTTTACTCATGAGTTCAGCTATGCAGTCTATGTGGCCATTGCTCATGCTGCTAAATGTATTTAAGAGCAACCAAGTACTCTCTGGGCCTTTTGCATTTGACTGGGTGTATTATGTTTAGATCAGATTGGTTAAGCAATGCCATAAGTTCATACAAATGTTTTTTAATTTGTACTTTATTTAATTTAAAGCATATGTTTTTTCAGGTTATAAAATTCAAACAGGTTGCAAACTTATCAATTTAAAGTTTAAAAAGAAACTAGTCCATTCAATGCCAGTTGAGATATATTATAACTTTCCATTTTCAGTGTCAAATGACCAAAAACATCCAATTTTCTTTCCAATGTATGAGTCAATTACAAATCCCTTTAAAAAATAAAAAACTTCAGTTATCAACCTGAGTTTAGAGGTTCTATAAGGAGATGAGACTAGAGAAGAAAGCCATTATTCAAAGTGTCACCCTTTTTACTGAGGGGAAGTATAAGATACTGGCCCTCACTTAGTTCTAAATTCCCCTTATTTGATATAATACCTAGAATCATACATATAGTACATTGGTCCTTCAGAAGTACTGTTTTAGGAGATTTCACATTCTGTATCTCTTTTGACTAGTATAAAGGGTTATGGTTATTGAAAAGGGAGGCAAAGCACACAGGAGAGAAAATTCTGAGTTCCTGTGATGTAGCTGTTCATTCATTGAACAGCTGCATTAATCTTTGGAAAAAACATCTATAAAATAGAGTGGTTGATGTTGAGTAGGTAAGTTGTTAGAATATTGTACATTGACTTGGTGCCTCTCCTGTTCTAGTGTGAGTTAGTAACTAGTTACATGCTGTTAACAAAGTGCAAATGTGTTGTTGGACTGTTGGGTGAAATCTATTAAAGTTGGAAAAAACGCTCTGGGTCTTTCAACCTTTACTGAAAGAAATCTCGTTTGCTCACGAGATTTCAGTATCGAGTTTTCGATCCTGACTAGTGTTGAGCGATGATGGCAATAATCGTCATCGGACTGATTATCGATTTTTGAAAACATCAAATGGATAATCGTTAGCCGATAACGATTATGACTATTTAAATCATAGCCAGCAAGAATGCAGCTACAATTTAGAACCCAATTATTTCCCTATAGAAGTAATTAGGTATAACCCCCAGCTCTAAACCCACTTACAGTGAAAAGCATTCCTTAGCAATAGACCATGCCTCAGTCTTAAACTTCTTAGGCAGTCACTGCACCAGAACAAAATCACATGAAGGGGCTAGGCAGAATAATCACACAAAGCCAAATAATTATCTTTTCTCAGCAGCCTTGCCCCTTCATGTGATTTTGTTCTGGTGCAGTGACTGCCTAAGAAGTTTAAGACTGAGGCATGGTCTATTGCTAAGGAATGCTTTTCACTGTAAGTGGGTTTAGAGCTGGGGGTTATACCTAATTACTTCCATAGGGAAATAATTGGGTTTTAAACTATAACTGCACTGTTGCTGGTCATGGTTTGTATTGCTGGCTTATCTTTGCTCGATATTATCGAGTGATAATAATATCACAATAATCGGTACGATTTTTGCAAAATCATCGGATCATTGATAACACCCGATAATTGTAATAATCGTACCGATTTCAACATTGCTCGATATCATCGCTCGCCACTACGCGCATTCCCTTTGATGTAAAAGTAACTTCCGGTGTTTTTTTCCCTACAATCATTTATATACCAATATTATCAAAATATAGGAACAAGCTGCAAACTAATATTAATTAATATTCGCAAAACAGTTTGTGATCATAAATTGTTTTTTTTCAATTATTCTTAAATAGACAGGTCATAAACAGTAGTAAGAGGTTCATCATTTAGTCAAGGACTTCAGTAAACAGTTGCGTTGTTTGTGAAATGAATGGGCTTTGACAGCTTTCAACTCACATGTATATGTTTTTTCATTGTTTTATGCCATTCCAAACAATAGTAGGAATAGAAGCAGCCATTTACATCAGGGCATGAAGAACAGCCAAACATTGCAAACTTCATTTTTCCACTTGAAGGCAGCTGGCCTTATTGTCCTTCTCAGCTTTTAAAGAACAAATATTTCTTCTTTCTGTTTTCTCCTATTTAGCTGGCACAGAAACAGGCTTTAAGACAATCTGAAATAAAGTTCTTTATTCGACTAAAGATGTTCATGTGTGTGTATGTGTTTTTCTTTAATTATTATTTAAATTGACGCGGCCCTGTATGCCTCACTCGATTGCACAATGCTATCCACATCTCCATGGCAACCTTTGATTTTTCTTTGTCCAAAAAAAAAAAAAATTCTGAATTAACCATTAAAAGCTTATTGTATAAATTCAGGAAGGTATACTATAAACCATTATTATTACATCTGTAGCCCACAATTTGTATAGTAATACAACTCACAGCTAGAGATGAGCAAACACCTACTGAACATGTTTCAGTTTTTAAACTTTCAGTTTTTAAAAGTAGTTTTGGGATGAAGCATTCATGTAGAAACCCAAATGACATGCAAAAATTTCACTTCAGCTTATGGTAATCTGAGTAAGGGCAGATGTCTATGAAACCTAACATCATCTCTTTACCCACTGAGCAATGCAGTAAAGAGAATGGAGTGTGGTTCATAACTGATTTTTCTCTACTAATAAAAAGAATAGACAACAATCAACAATAGACAACAAACAAGCACTTTTAGAGGTATTAAAAATCCAATAGCTTTGCCAATAGCCATAGCCATATTATTTACAAACTTGCTAGTAACATAGTTTATAAAAAGGAGAAAAAAAATACACAGGTACATCCAGTCCAGCCTGTTATCCTGCAATGTTGATCCAGAGGAAGGCAAAAATAAAAAGGAAGAATAATTCCCTGGATCATGAACCCACCTTAAATTAACTTATAATTTTACTACATTCAAGAAAGGCACCCAGACCTCTTTTAAATTATTTCATTGAATCAACTATGACAACTTCCTCAGGCAAAGACTTCCATAGCCTCACTGTTCTTACATTAACCCTTTAACTACCAGCCGATTTTTTTTGTTCATCACTTATTCCTAAGCTGTTTTTAAGCATTTTGCGCTGTATGTGTTTTACTGATGGTTTTACAGGGAAAGCAATGTAATTTCCAGGAAAATTATATATTGTTTTTTTCAGCACACTTTGGGCTTTAACATGCAATGTCTGATTTGTCATTATTTTTTTGGATTCCTTATTATTTTGGGTGAATTATGTAAAAAAAATTAAATTTTTTATATTTTCTCTTAAAACTATCTCTATTTTTAACAATAAAAGTATGTTTTCTTGGTAAAACTATACTGTTTTTAAAAGCCCCATTCCTCCTGATTA
>WMED01026932.1:0-10723 GCA_019650415.1 Pipa parva | reverse complement strand
GGGTCCAACCCGTTACTAGCATGGTGTACCTAATAAAGTGGCCGGTGAGTGTACATTTCTGTTTCAATCAACAGTAAAGTATTAGGGCATATCTTACTGTATAGATTGAAAAAATCTCTACATATATACACACTCACTTGTACATTTTGGGTTACTGGTCCTTTAAGGCATATGGAAAAACAGTGAACTCTTTCTATCGACTACTAGGCACATTTTCACTTTGCACCAAAATATAGCCTTATTATAATTGTTATTAATTATTAATTGTAAAATGCTTTCCCTGTATGAAAGGTTCCCTTCATGTGAGTGAGTTTACATCAATGTGTGCAATTGTGAATTTGCTTGTTTCAGGTACACTGTATTTGTGTGCACCAGTGAGGTATGAGAGTGTGTCCCATGTATGTATTTCCCTCTGTGTATGGTCTGTGTATGGTCCTATTCCTGCTATTGACCTGTAAAGAATTAAAGTTATATTTCCCCTGTAAAAATGGTCTACTCTTAATAAGTTTTGCAAGTGTCTTCAGCTGTCAAACCTGGACACCTTCATCATCATGTCACTTTGTTTTAGAAACCACTGTGTCAGGATTCTGGGGCTTATTCATGAAAGTCCAAATAGTCACGGAATGGTTTGAATTCGCTTTCATTTGCCACTTCGCCATCTCTGTGTACTCAGCAGACTCTGGAATGTGGCAAATTCACATGCAGTTTGGATGCTTACAACAGTCACTGACTTATGGATCTCTTCACAGTACAAAGCGAAAACGGCTTTTCTGAGTTTAATAAATTTTTGTCTTTTAAGTAATGTTTTTAAATGAAAGTTTTCTAAACCATCAGTGAACATGTGTTCATCAAAGTGCGAATTCGACAGTCAGAGTGAATTTGTGTGGCTTTGCTACTCCTTATTCAATAAACAATAGATTCACTTGCCAAAGAAGCAAACAGTGTCCAGCGCTGTTTCATGTGTACAGCAGCATAGTCAATCAAACAGTTGCAAATGTATAATGATGCAAATTAGATCATATAGTCACTTGGGGGTTAATGACTAAATTCCAAATTATCCTGTAAAGGTGTGAATTCCCTATATTCAGCATACTCTGTGATGTGGTGAGTTTGGCAGCTAACGACAGTCGCACACTACAAAATAGATGTCTAGTGACATGGTCTGGGCTCGGGGGGCATGTCTATGTGAGGGACTGACGTCACTTACATAGACCTGGAAGTGAGCAGAGTGGCGATGTATTCATCTAACGATCCTGGGCTGATAAAAACATAATTTTGTAATGTGTTGAATTCACCTTCCCTAAGAGTCACCCCTCCTATCTGTCTCTGCAAACCCTCCAAATGCCACTACCACCCCTCCCTAGTGGAGTGTCAGGTGATACTAATAGTCATGAGTGTTATGAAATATTATTACATCACAGCAAATAATTTTCTGTGATATAAATTAAGGAGTTAACGTAGGCTTGTGTCTACAGTTGCAGCTGTGGAACTACTGGGATCACAGAGATCATAGTTGTGACCGGCAGTTTGGGAGAGGGAGTCCGTAGTGGCTAGTTATATCACTGTACACTACTTGCATTCAGTAGTGGAACTACCTGGTATATGATCGGCATTGTGGCCCCCTGCACAACAACAGACACTACTGAACTGTAGATGGGTCACAGTGGTCATGAAAGAAAGCTAAGAAAGCTAGGCCCCCTGATACAACTGATGCTACCCCTATTGTTACGCTCATGATAGCATTATGGGGCATTAAACCCCACATGTTTTAAAACATGGTAACTATGCAACTGATAATTTTACTGGAAACTAAAGAAGTAATGAGCACCAGCTGATTCTTCTGCTGCAATCATCTAATGAAGTATTCCAGTGACACAATGGCACAAGCAGGAGCTGAGTTTAGAGAAAAAAAATGGGAAAAGCTGATTTAACAACAATGATTATCAAGTGGTAAAAGTGGTGTCAAGGTACAAATATCTTGTTTGTTTTCAAAGCTGCTTTGTAAATTATAAAGCATAACGTTCCCCTTCTGTAATTTATAAACATATTAAAATTCACCTGGGAGGACCATGCCTTGTATAAAAGCACTCGGCCTGCAGCCTTGTTGTTTTTATATGGTCATCAACCTCCACAGTGACTACAAATATCCTTATAGATTACTGAAAGGGATACAATACTCTTTATTTATAATAGCTATAGGGAGAGAATTTTTTTATTTATCTGGCCATTCATGTGTACTCTTTCATAAGATCCAGTACATGCAATATATAAAAATACTAACATTTCTTTGAGCATGAAAAACCCAGGCAACAGTGGCACTTAAAGAAAAGAGAAACAGGGCAACTCTTTTGGTCTCGCCCAGACTGGAATCCCTTTAATGCACTTGCTGATGTCCGCGTGCAGGACATCAGCAAGTGCAGATCAGTCAGTCCGAAGTGAGGCGAACACTCCACACCCCACTTCGGACTATCCTGAATTCCCCTCTCTATGTTTTGTCTTGCCAACCTTTACAACTACACAGTATTACTGACATCTGCTGCCCAGGCTTCACCTGTATAACCTATTATCCTAATCAAGCCATTCAATTATGTATTTTTGACAGACAGTTTTGAGAAAAGTCATATAAATTCGAATGGGATCTTTTTATATCTCCGAATGGAAATTTTTCTTTTCCCGGTCCTTTTTAGCATAGATGTGTTTCAGTTGGTTTAAGCTGCAAACCATTTACATAAAGTATTA
Organism: Pipa parva; assembly: GCA_019650415.1. Taxonomy (NCBI): domain Eukaryota; kingdom Metazoa; phylum Chordata; class Amphibia; order Anura; family Pipidae; genus Pipa; species Pipa parva. The sequence continues at coordinate 7,984 of WMED01026932.1, read as the reverse complement.
CCTGTGCTGTAAAGAAAACGTCAGAAAATGCATTTAATCTGTCAACTTTAACCTTGCCCTCATTAGTTAAATTCCCTTTCACATTTTCTAGCAGTCCTGTATATTCAGTTTGGCATTTTTTCGCTATTTATATACTATGGAATTTCAGAAATTTGCTTTTCATTTCTATTTTTGTTACCCTGTTGTCATTTGACATTTTCTGTTAAAATATTCGATACATATTTGTATGGCCTCTGCTGACTTTTTTTTTTTTTTTTAATTAATTGATTTTACTGAGTATATAACTAAAATAATAATAATAATAAATTAGTAGTTAATAATAATCAGCTTTTTAAAAATGTCCTGTTACAGTTCCCACTAGTTTTACAAGGGCTATATGATCTATTTCACTGCCAATTTCTATTTCCTAAACATTTTAATTGCTGAAACAGTTTACAGATTAAGTTACCACTGGCATAAAAATATATCTGTATGCTTTTTTAACTATTTGTATCAGCAATTGGCTTAGCATAGAGGAGTTTTATATGTATGTGTGCAGTTATATCAGCACTATAGTGTCCCCTTTAAACTGGAATGTCAGCTTGACCACTCTGAATTCCCTTTTAAAAGGAATCATGTGACCTCACAAAGTATAATAATCTATAATAAGATTTAAATGTCCAGTTCTTTTAGTTTCCATATACATTTACTTGTTTCTTTTTCTTTCCACATATGGTCATATTTATTATGCAACTGTTGTCAAGTGTAGTCAAATCACAATGTATTTTCATTTGTTCTCACAAACTATTGCCTAATTTTTAATAATTCCAATATTTTGCTAATATCTTGTTTTGTTTAACTTCCTTCTGATGACATCCTGAATTCCCAGTTCTACTCACTGGTCCAGCAGTTGAAAGCATAGCAGAATACCAGCTGCAACTGTTACAACCAGGTCCTCAAAGAATACTAATTAAACAGATGGTAATAGTAAAACAACTAACCCGAAAAATAAAAACAATAATAAATGTGTTACAAAGTACACATCAGGTATGTCACCATCATTGTCCCCTGGTTCCATGTCTCAAGAAACCCTCGATGTGAGTTCCCACCTGGGAAATCCACCTTCTTCAACAGGTGCTTCATCTTAAAATATGCTTTATCTTTTTCACCAATTAATCATGTTTCGTTGTACTGCAATAAACTACTGTGCCACATATAAAACATTATTTTATCTGCAGCAAGTATACATTTCTAATAATGCTAAAGTATAAGGACAAACCCATCACAGCCAGAATAGAAGATATTTTCCCTTTAACAGTGCAGTGGTTCCCAGAGATCCTGCAAGGGCAAGCAAGCCTAAGAAATGGCACAGTAGTGAAAGCAAGTATGGTTAGGCAAGAATATAATCAACAAGCAAAGGTCACAGTTCAGGGAGAGAAGAGATGAAAGTCGGGAGCAGGCCAAAGGTTGTACTAGTTGGCTGCTTTATTTTTATCTTGTGCTGTTCAACAGTCTGGGGTTGTAAAACACTAACGTGTAAATAAGCCGCAGGTGCACATGTATGCCAGGCACTGCCTTCCCATTTATTGTTTAACAACCAATGCTAGAAAGTTTATATGCTGAAAAATATTTTGCTGGGTTGTCTAGGAGTATGTCACTAGCATCTGTTTCTTGGTGGTCTGTTTTTTTTTACTTTAAAGGAGAACTAAAGGGCTCATTAGTCACGTGTTACATTGATCATCTTTTCTACAGTTCCAATGTCACAATCCACATCACTTCCACTTCCTTTTCAACATCACAGATGTAACCAGATGCGGAATCAGCATTAGGTCAGGTGTAAATCAGAAGGGGATTGCAAGACTAGAACTGTAAAAAAGTAGATCCGCTGTAACATAAAGCATGTCAGCACTGGAGAAAATGCAGACATTGGTATGTTAACTCCCTACCCCCAAGAATAACAATGAGAACTCTTTTAAGGGCCTTTTTGGGCAGTGCCCACTGAACTGCGATCCTTTCCAGTGTACCCAAATGGGAAGGTGATCCCCTACTTAACTCTAGCCTAGCAGTGTTACTTTTATTTTGGAACACATGGGAATATATGGGAAGTCAAGATACCCTAGTACTATACCACCTGATTCAGCTCCCCAGAAGGAAGGTCCAAGCAAGAATTCTCAGTGCTATAGCTTCGTGTGTTGGAATGAAGCTGTGTGTTTTTGTGGAAAATACGGTGAAAAGAAAAAAACAGCAATAACGCTGCAAAACAGATTGAATAGCTACAAGAAGGTTGAAATGATCTTGATCAATTTCCCCCAAATAATTTTTGAGTTTGTTAAATTTCGCCCTTAAAGTTTTTACCAAAAGTGTTTTTTTTTTTTTTAAAGCAGTGCAAGGTGACAAAATGCTTACCAATTCTATAATTCCAAAAGCAAGATAGATGCAAGTTTTCTTAAGCGGTAACTATTAAAAATGAACAGAGCAGTTAAACTGCCTCATCATGGAACCAATGTACATTGAAAATAATGTAAATACACTGCAATTACTTATATCAAATGTTTGAACTATGCATTTTTTAACTTTGGCCTGAAATCCTTATGGGAAAGAGCTAACATCAGTGCTTACATCACTGAAGAAATATTCCAAATATAATCATGTAAATAAACATTTGATTCATTCATTCAATCTGCATGTTCTACCCAGCAGGCATTATTTTCTTTGAATACGTTACATTGCACACACGTGTCTGTTTTCTCTGTAATATTTTTTAAATGTCTCTCGCAAGAGTTATCTGAGATTTTATCATTGGAATTAGAAGCTGCTGACAGATCAAAATTAAATTCTGGATCTGTGAAATTTCATACTATTCCTCTGTAATGAAAGAATAATGTCTAGCCAGATATATAAAATATAAATATTTTGTTATAATAGGAATGCAGAAAAATGTGGTAGACTTTCTGAGTCATTTGTGGCCCAAACATAAACTGCTCTATAGAAGTCTGATTTATCAAAATGATGCATGTCCATCATAGACACATCCTGACACCAGATTATGATTGATCCAGAGGTGAGTTTCTTGCCAATATGTACCTGTTGGAGGGAAAGGAAAATATAAATGGTCTTATGACTGCTAGGGTCTATTAATCACAGATGTCTCCGGCACTCCGTTAGTAAAAGCTTGTACCACTTGTTCCACTTGTACAATCAATGATTTCACTGCAGTTGGAATTGAACGTGTCAACTTCACTCACAGAGGTGGTAACCGCATCAAACACATTAATCAGTGTGAAGCCTTTTGGATTTTTACTTTACAGACAAGACAGCCTAAAGGCCTTAATTATGTTTGGGATATACAACATTTCACGGATCTTTAATTTAGTGCACACTTTTTTATTTATCTTCACATCTTCCTCACTTTCTTAATTTTGTTCACATCCCACATTATTTTCTTTTCAAAATTCATATTCACCCACACCAATTATCACCACCTCTTAACACTTCCACACTTTCATTCCAACTTTATACACATTTTCACTGATTACTCTTTATTAACATGTTGAACCATGCCTTGCAATGCATTTAATACCTAAGTTTTTATATTCTCACTTTCAATTTGATGTCCAATGATGACTTCCTATGTAATCTGATTCATGTCTCTATACACATTTCATAGCTTTAAATTTGTAATTTTTTTACTATTAAGCAACTGCTTATACAGCTGGTTTATGTATAAATTCATTTACTCATACAAGTTCATTGAATTTAATCATGCAATAGGATAACACAAGTTATTACTTTAGAAGTATTTCTCTATGGTTTATTTTGATTTATTTACCTGTTTTGTTTCATTTATTTATTTATTTTATTTGCACCCCATGAATTGATGAAAAGGACTTAGGAATTTACAAGCTCTTGTACAGATTTCACAGCTCCCAATTTGTACCTGCTTGTCTGTTAATAACATTGCTTTTGCTGTTACTATATAACTACATTGTTCCCATTCTGTTATGATCCAGTACGATACAGTTTTTTGTAACATTTTTACAACCCTCTATTACCTATGTGTAGCCTTTACTATTATTATTAATGATAATATGTTGGTCTTTGTGCTTTATTTTAATTCGTGCTTCATCATATGCGGCACAGTCAGCATCAGGGGTTACTCCATATCCCAGAATTACCATTTTTTATACACATATGGACTATAGCATTTAACCCGGACCAGTGTATTATACACGGTGCCTGCCATTAATTTGTTATCATGTCAGACAATGTTTGCTGTCCCCTACCCTGTTGGTGCTTTGAAGCACTTGGTTTATACAGTAACTGGCCATCTGGATCGCATTGCCCTTGCCTGCCGGGGGTTCCACCGTGGCTGTGCACTGCCCAGGGTGTACGCACGGGGTGCCTGTTGCAGGTGGGGGTTTTGTGTTTTGCTGGTAGTTGCTTGGCAATGCACATTTACATGGGCTATTCAGAGATTGGCCGATGCTGGGGCGGCCGAGGAGGTGGAGCCTGATGATGTACCTTAAACGACACATAACTACATGCATATTCATTAGAGGGGAGTATCCTCTGAACGGCACTCTGAACAAGCATTAAACTAACCAACCTACCGCATCACTTGTTACTAAGAGAGTTGCTGCAGCATGTAAAACACCAACTTCCCATTGGTCCAGTGGCCAAACTTTAAACAAATTGCCAATCCAATAGTATTCAGCCTATTCAGCCACACCTACCACACAGATGCTGCCTATGCCGCTGTGATTATGCACACTATAAATGTTTGTGATTCATGAGCAGCCGCACACTATGATTAAGTGCTGATGCACGAAACACATAAGTGGCTGATCCACACGCTTTTAAATGTCTGTACTTTGACCTCCTTTTAAAGATTATTTAATAAAGACGTTGCTTTTACTAATGGAGTATCGGAGACATCTGTGATTATACGTTGTACTACTGGGTCTTGGAAACACCCATACTCCTGAGCACCTGTGCTTTTTTCCAGAATGGTGAGTTGAACTACAAAACACTACACCATACAGCACCAAGGATTGAGCAGATTTTTTGCCATTTGCTAGGGTCTATTAGCCTAGCAACCGGCTGTCAAGTGGAGTACAGACTGAAAGAGTGTTAGTGAAACAATCTGGTCTTAAATTAACTGATAAAGAGTTTGCCGAGGGTAAATGAAGCCATTGCATTTAAAGACAAATATTATTAGCTTGCATATACTAGAGGAGTGCCTTTCATACATTACAGCTATTATCACCAGTGCAAGTCAGGCAGCACAACAGTGTACCACAACAGGACAAACAGTGATGTCACAGTGCTTGTTCTTATAATCAATGTTCCAAATATTTTCTTAGTCAGACTCTTGGAAAAGTTTTAAAGCAAGACATGAGTGTCAAACTCATTTTCACTGAGGGCCACATGAGATTTTTGGTTACCATCAAAGGGCTGACTGTAATTGTAAGACCATTAAGCAAACTGTTGGACAGGCTTAACTTTTAAGGCATAGTTACATTTATATAATCTTACAATCACAATCATGCCTTTGAAGGCAACCATAAGGCTAAACATAATGTTAAATAACCTTAGACACCATATCACACTCCATCCTCATTAACTGATCAAGTTCTGAGAATAAAAAAAACCCCAAAGCCTGTAACCCAAGTGCTATAATTTCATAATAGGCAGAGCTTTAAGGCTGCCCCACAGGCATGATAGATAGTACATTTTGTGGTACCATGACACACTAATTTTTGTCCTCTGTAAAATCCTGCAGTGTGCTATACTTCTACTTTCATCGCCTCTTGCCTGCCAAAGAGCCTCCAGCCATGCACTTCTCTCTCCCAAAGTTCCCCATTCCTCTAATCCTAGGCTCCTATTTTGCCATGCAGATGGCTGTGGACATTGCTCAGTGTTCAACACTACCTACATGGTGCTTTGATGTCCTCACTGATAGCTAATCTACTGATGCTCTGCAAATCTAATAGCTGTAGCTGTCAATAGGGATGCACTGTGAATGCCACATCTAGAGACTTGGAACCTTGAATCAGCAGGAGACCTTGCGGGCCACATAACATAAAGTCACAGGCCACATAACATAGGGTTGCAGGCCACATTTAGCCTGCAGGCCTTGAATTTGTGCATGTGGTTTTAAACTTTAACTAGGATCTACTGAGTTTTCTATACTCACAAGATGTGACTTGAAGCTACTTCTTGACTAGGATAAAAATGTCTCCTTATTTTCTTCTGAGGCACAGCAAAAAAAAAAAAAAAGCACAGCTGACAAATCTACATATTCTGCAAACGTCTGAACAAGTGAAGGTCTTCAGCTGCTGATGAACTGCAAATGACATACCCCAGCCTGCAGCTATACGGATTGCAGGTCTCATTCTACCAGCTACGTTTGCAGTTCATTTACATTTTTCACCTGAAAAGTTTTTGTAGAATATTGTCAGTTATAAAAGGTCTGCTTTAGTGAACAATTTTGTCTGACAATACTATTAGTAAATTAGATTTGGAATTTCATATGCTGAAATAAAGTGAACATGATACTGCTATATGGTAAAAATGAACATTATTGGTAAAAAAGAATACCAAATATTAAAACATACTAGAAACATACCTTATAACTTCAAATACCTAGGACAATGTCCTTATATCAGCAGTAAAACAGAATGGTGGATACATATCAAAAGTGTTTTACCCCTTTATAAATACAACATTCAGTAGGGAAAAGTCTACTTAGTGATAACATAAAAAAGTCATAAAAGAATTAAAATCCCTTTTATCCACAGAACCCATCAGATACAATGCACAGGGTCCATCATACTAATCCACAGATACAGTACAGAATGCCGATGAGACCTACAGTGCTTATTGCACAACATAATTATCCACTGATAAAGTACAGAATGCCCATCAGACCTACTGTGCTTATACCCATTATACTTATCCACAAATACAGTATCGAATGGCCATCATACTTATCCACAAACACATTACAGAATGCCCATTGGACCTACAGTGCTCAGTGCACATCATACTTTTCCCGACAAGTAGTTCATTTTGCCTAGCATCCTTATATCAAGATTTAGTGCCCATCATTCTTATATGCAAATTCCATTTCCAGTGCCCTTTATGCTCATGTCAGATACAATGCAGAGTGCTCAGACTTTTGCCTATGTACAGTGCAAAGCACCCAAACATATCAACTTATAATGTCTGGTAGAGTTATTTTAGATTAAATGAAGTACTAATCAGGCATAACCAACTATGTTATTCTGATCTCAGGCAGGCTGTTTTTGTTTACTTGTACAGTATATGTACTGGGTGACAAGACATGGAAGTCAAGGCTGAATCTGTCTGCAAACGTGGGTGAGCAGCCTCAACTTCTTTCCCCCCGAAATGATCTGCCCCCAAGCACATGCACTGAAAGTGCCATGAGCAGATTTAGCTGGGGGCATTTATAACTCCCTGTAGTGGCAGAACTGTACTCTTCATTTCAGTGTAATTTGAAAGCATGAGTTTCTAGAAGGGTGGTAAGTGACCCCCTGGAAGACCACCATAGTTCATGGCCTCCAATCCAACCTCCTCCATACTGGTAACAGTAGCCACTGAGTAGCTCAAGCCTTCCAATAGACCCCTCTGTCCTGCCCACAACTCTATAGAGGATCCTGCCGCTATCCCCAATAGAGTGGTTCTCATCATCCTGGCATGTCATCCCATGACACAGCAGTGATGTCATTTTGGCCTGGAGTGCCCCTCCCTGGAACTTGTTCTGCAGATGCCCATGTCTCAAAGGTCTAATTTAGCATGCCAACCAGCTCGTGACATCAGCTGCCGTTTAACAAACCCTAAATGCTGAATTATTAACTACACAAATTTGTCATCTCAATATAAAGAACTAAAGAGGTTTCCTAGTGAGGTACATTTCAAATGTATATACTGTATTTGCCGGCGTATAAGACGACCCCCAACTTTTCCAGTTAAAATATAGAGT
>WMED01026931.1:0-10723 GCA_019650415.1 Pipa parva | reverse complement strand
GGGTCCAACCCGTTACTAGCATGGTGTACCTAATAAAGTGGCCGGTGAGTGTATATCAGTATTATCAGTCTTTGAACAGTTGAACAATCCACGGAGAAGGGCAGATTATAGTCAGAAAATACAATATACAGTATTTAATTGCAGAATTCTATAGCTCCTGATGTCTAGTTTAGTGACTGAAAATAAACATTCTACAAAGACAGATATCTCCATTGCTTCAACTTCCCCTCTCAAGAGACCTTACATCCATGTGCCTCTAAGTAGTTACACTGTATATTTATGCAAGTCATGTAGTCTAATATATTATTGTTAGGTATAAAATTATGTTTTATTTAATAACCGTAAATACAATATAATCATCTGCCATCTTTACTCAAACATTGTCCAAAATGTAAGTGATTAAAGATTTATCTTACTCTCCTAAATTAAATTTCCCAAAATGCTGTGAGAATTATGGGAATGCTAGTGAGTGATAATTTATAAGTTAAAGAAAGTTGAATGCAGATATTTGGAGAAAAGTTCAAGATTTGCATGCTTGGCTTGTAGGGAGCGTATCAATCCTAAGGGACAAATTATTATTATTTTTGGTCTTGCTTCAATTGCTGCTGAAATGCTGTTAATATTGTAAAGCATAATGGAACAGTTTGTCCTCCTACTGTTTTTGACATGTAATTTTCACTGTTAAATATATTTTTTTATGCAATAAGTATTTTTATTTTTTCGTTGTTTTTTGCATTTATAGTCACTTTCTTACAGAAACCCCTCCTCAATCTCCTCCATCCTCCTCAGCTGATCAGTCTGGATTATCATGTCACTGCCTTGATCCCATGCAGTAGAGTTATGCAGCGTGTTAGCCATAGATTTAAGCAAAGACAAGGGAGTATAGGTGATACCTTTTATTGGCTAATGCATTTACCATCTATTCCGTTAGCCAATAAAAGGTATCACTTATACTCACTTGTCTTTGCCTTGATCCCCAGACATGAGAATTCTACATAAAAAAAAAAAAAGTCAGAAAGAAATAGGTGAGCAGTAACTCTGTGAAGTTTCACTCCTTCAAGATTCTGATTGGTTTTTCAGAATTCTCAAACCTTTCATTCAAATCCCTGGGGTGTGTGTGTGTGTGTGTGTGTGTGTGTGTGTGTATATATATATATATATATATATATATATATATATATATATAGTATTTATTTAACATTAGAAAGGTAAATGACTTTTGAAGGATGCACTGTTCCTTTTAAAGTTTCTCTTGATCAACTCACTCCCTTGTTTAAGAAATGCTATGTTATATCGTTTTCCCATGTCATCATATGAACCTACTTTTGTTATGAAATCCAAAGAAAGCTAGCACCTTGCACACCCCAAAGACCTAGATCTGGGGCAGAGACTCCAGAGAGCTCATGCCATAATACATGGGAGAACATTACTGCAATAGTTTAACATATTAAGAGAAAAGAACTGTTCCAAAGTTAACATCAATTACAGATCATGTCTTGTCCCTGACATCCTTAGAAAGCTCTTTGGTCCTGCCCATGTTGTAGAGATTAGAGCCTGACTGATTAATTGTGACTGTGGACAGGAGTCTTTTATAAAAGCGGCTATTTAAGACATTTTTTCTTTAATGCAGGTAACGAGTTGATTAGGAGCGCTAACTGCTCTGTAGGAGCCAGAACTCTTAATGGTTGGTAGGGGATCAAATACTTATCTCTCACTGCAAATGCAAATACATTTATATAATTTATACAATGTGTTTTTCTGGATTTTATTTTGAATATTCTACCTCTCAATGTTAAAATTAACTTACCCTTAAAATTATAAACGTTCATGTCTGTTAGTCGGCAAACTTACAAAATCAGCAAGGGATCAAATTATTATTTCCTTCACTGTATATTTACAAAAACTTTATTTCATTAGTAGAACCTAAATTAGTATTAGTTTTGAGATGACAGGTGTACTTTAAGGTCCATGTTATTCTCAGAGATTTGTTGCAGTCAATGTCTCTAAATACCCTTGGGCTTCCTGCTTACATCATTTCATACAGTAATGTGGATCCCTCTTGTTTCTGTAGGACCTGTGGGTCATCATGGAGATAACTTGGTGGAGAAGATGCTATCTGTGCTTCCTCGCCTTCCTGGCCATACTAATGATGTAATGGTTAATATGGAAGAACTGACATCCCTACACATAAGTGGTGAACAAGAAGGCATTCTTGCTCCTGGGTGCCTGGCACAACCAAAGTAAGAAAACTGGGTTTAAAGAACACTTTAAGGACTTCAACAATTAAAGGTTTTAAATCAGCGGTTCTCAACCTGTGGGTCAAACAATGCTCTCACAGGAGTTGCCAAACATGCTGCTCCACTACCTAACTCCAGTAGTGAGCGTGGTCACTTTATATAGGGGCGCTTGCATGGTGATGTCATATCCAAACGTCATCATGTGATGTGCAACGCATTGACGTTTTGTCTGAACGTCACCACGTGACAAGGTGATGTCACCAAGCGCATGCCGATGTGATGTCATTGCAGGGATTGTGGATCCAGGTAGGTTGAGAACCACTGTTTTAAATAATATATTGCCAGTGATATGATTTGTTTTCAGAATTACTGGGCAGCTGCTTTTGGATGGATGTAAATTCAGAAATATTGCAGTATGATATCCATTTTTACTTGAGATGACACATTTTTTTGTATATACAGTATGTTATAATTCTAAACATAAATAAATGGGAGAAAAAATAGTTATTTCAAATGCAGCAATGTTAAAAACAAAATTCATTTGTTCATCCTTGTGCAGAAAAATCGACCAAAATATCATTACTTTTTCATACATTCTTTCATCCATGTTGGCATGTTTTGATGAGTGAATAGACACCAGATTAGATTTATCAAACCATTTTAGTCTGAAAAGAAAGTGTACTTTAAATTTAATATAATTAATTTTATCCTTATGCTAAAACAGGTGTGTAACAATGTTGAGACAGGAGCATTATATTAGTGCGATGTACAACTAGGTCTCAAAAACAAACCAGTGTACAACAAAACACCAGTCAGATGAAAGAAGCTATTTTATTTGCAGAATGTGAGAAACAACATTTGGGTGGGGGAGGTGCACCGCTTCTCCCCACTTGAGGAATCAGGACTGTGACCCCTGAAATGTAGTCTTGTATTCTGCAAATAGAATAGGGGCCTTTCCCTGTGGGGTAGCTACAGTTTTGTTGAGCCCTAAATTAGAGGCTACACATGTCTAGTACTTTGGTTTAATCTCCGTAGTGAGTGTGTCTTTAAATGAGAACTATAGTCAGATTACATCCAGGGCCGGTTCTAACTATGGGCGATGTGGGCGACGGCCCAGGGCGCAATCTATCTGAGGGCGCTATCGCCCATCTCTAAACTTGACCTCCCCCCCTTGCGCCCCCTGCCCTGCAAACCCCCCCTTGAACCGTGCCCTCCACTCACCTCCAACAACGCTCCAGCGACACAACTCCTCTGATGAAGTAAGTTGAATGTGACGGCGCTCCTTACTGCTTCGGGTCTTGTCGGCTGTATTCGGCAGCTGTCGGCAAGACCCGAATATCTAAGGAGGGCTGTCGCATTCAGCTTACGTCATCAGAGGAGGTGCGTCGCTGGAACTCTGTTGGTGGTGATTGGAGGGTGCTGGGCAAGTGGGGGGGGGGGTGGCGTGGGACAAGGGGTGTCGTGAGGCGGGGGGGCGTGCAGCTGGGGGGGGGGGGTTGGCTCAGGGAGCCAATAGGGCCAGGACCGCCCCTAATTACATCTTTACATATGAAGTACTACACCTTTAGTGAGAAGTGTTTCTCCCCAGTAGATGTTTCATCTGAAGCCGAATGATTGATTAGTCAGCACTGAAACTCCCGCACCAGGAAATGTGTGTGATATAACTGCTAAACATGAGATGAAAAAACTGCCCGACTGCTATTGGTTAAGCAGTGTGCTGACCTTGTGGCCTCATTAGCCATGCATGATCTCAAGTGAAATCTCACGAGAATAAAAGGAGATTTCTCTGGGTAAAGTCAGAAAGACCCAGAGTAGTCTTTCTGACTTGAATAAATTTTGCCCTTAATCTTAAAATCTGAAGGTTACATAGTTATGCAGAGTTTTATACATACCACTAAGGGGGTAATTCATAAAGCAGCGAAGTGAGCTACGATGTGTTCTGCTCACTTCGCTAATAGTAGCATGCGCATGCTGATGTCCTGTACGCGGACATCAGCATGCGCATTAAAGGGATTCCCGTCTCGGCGAGGCAACTCTTTTGTTCTCGACGAGACGGGAATCCTTTTAATGCGCATGCTGATGTCCGCGTAAAGGACATCAGCATGCGCATACTACTATTAGTGAAGTGAGCCGAACACATCATAGCTCACTTCGCTGCTTTGTGAATTACCCCATAAAACTTCTATGGGGGCACAGTGTGATAGTGCCACCTGTCCCCCGGGAGTGGCATTGCCTACTTTTCTCTTCTAATTGGCTGTGTGCCGGTGACATATTGACAAGGCCTACAAACAGGTATGAGGTTTGGGGGAGGACTGGGGAACTGGGACTGTGTAACAGGACCTGAAAAACAGGAGTGTCCTACAGAATAAAGTACATTTTGGAGGAATGGTTGTAGATCCTGGGCTATAGAAAAGAGTGGTGGTATTCACACAGCCTACTATCACTTTTATGGCTTCTGTTAAGATGGCAGCCATATCACTCTCTCTAAGCCAGTCACTGATTTGAAATCCTGACAGTCATCTGGTTTGGATCTACACTCCAGGTTACTGTTCACCTCTTTTTAGATGATCATTCCTCTTGTGTCAACCACAACCTAGCACTTAAAGTGAAGTATCCTTGTGATGTTATACTTGCATTGATTTAATGCACTTTTCCCATGTCTGCCTTATATTTGTGTTGCTGAATTGTACACCACTGCATAAATTTGTGGCCCTTTAAAAATAAAATTATATATATATACATACATACAACACAGGGGTGTAATTTGGTACTTACTTTCATCTCCTTACCCACTTGACACTGAGTTCTGGAGAGGATTCCAAGTTTGTAAACTGCAGGGGAGGCTTGCAGGGGAAGCGATGCGGTAGAGCTGTCTTGGCCCTGGAGCATACAGACCTAGTTGCACCCGGAAATGTTGTGACCTATGATGTTATGCCTCTGATTTAACTATACAACTATCACATTTTGCACACCGTTTCATTCTCTGTCCCATGAAATATTTAAACAAGTACATTTTTTTACTAGTAGATAGAAAAATTGTTCATTTCTTTCAGGCCTTTTTTCCATTATTCTAAATCTCTGCTAAAATAAAAGGTATATATGAGTATTTTAAAAACAATTGCCATGTCTTATAATTCTTTGTGGAGTATTTTCGTTTTAAATGATGTAAGTAATATTCTTGTGTGCCTTGCCTTGTTCCATGTGATACATGTGAAATGCTCATTGTTTTCTGTTCCATCATATTACTAAAGCCATAGCTTGCAAGTGATTTCACACAGAAAATCCAACTCAATGAATGATAGGGTGCCACAAATGAAACTCTCTTAGATTGTAAGTTCTGTGGGACAGGGACCTCCAACCTCTTGTGTCAACCATAACCTAGCATTTAAAGTGATGTATCCTTGTGATATTTTACTCATATTGTTTAATGCACTTTTCCCCCTGTCTGTATTGTACTTGTTTTGCTAAATTGTACAACACTGTGTAAATTTGTGGCGCTTTATAAATAAAATTATATATACATACATGTTCACTTTTGTGTAAGTGGCAGACAGTTACCTGGTTAGGATCTAGCCGTTTCAGTTGCTGCTCATCTCATTTACATGATGATTAAACAGTGAAAGAACAACATTTTTCACCCAGTTTCATTTTCTGTGCCATGATTTATTATAACAAGTAAATTGTTTTTACTAGTAGCTAAATGAAAGGAATGCATATTTTGGGACTAATTGTTATGGCTTATAATTCTTTGTGGAGTATTTTAATTAGAAACATAAATGATCTGCAAATCATTTTCTCAAGTGCCTTGTTCTGTGGCATACATTTGTACTCCCCAGTTTTTGTTGCTGTGTCAGATAATACAAATACAATGGTTCCCCAGGGACTTCAGTTTAGAAACTTGTATTCCTGTTAGTCATACAATACAACTTTAGTTGACTCTCTGAGTGATGGTGTGCCAAGCAGTAGGTAATAGCAGAAAAATTATTACAATATGTTAAAAACATTCTAGTTTAAGGCAAAATATTGAATATTGTAAACAAATGTCAAACTGAGTTTTTATTTATACTTGCCTTACCCTTTAGAGCAGGGATGGCGAACCTATGGCATGCGTGACAGAGAGGGCACACAGAGCCGTCGCCAAACCCTGCCTTCAGTACAGGCCACGAACCTGATCTCACAGTTTTCAGGCCGGATCCGTGGCCAAAACTTGAAGGAGTGCACGCTCGCAGGGGAGCTCTCCTCCTCCGACGCGTGTGCACTCCGACGCTGGCGTGATGATGTCATTCACCAGCCCCAGCACTTCAGGGGACACGCTGGTGGGTGACGTCACCTTTTTGACACTCTGTGCCAAAAAGGTTCGCATATTATTTATCAAATACCAATAACATAAATGTGTTATTTTCGCTGTGGTACATTACTATGTTCCCCATTTTCCTCCTTTCTGTGCAGGTTGGAGTGGCAAGAGAAGTGATAATACCATGTATGTCAGCAAAATGTTAATTGTGCATGGGATGTTCCTTTGGTAGAAAAGTGTAAAACATTTGGGGGAAATTACACAGAATTTGGGTATGTCTTACTGGGGATTGGCATACAGTTTGAAGGTATCTGTTGAGGGAAATTGCACAGCATATTGATGGTATAGGTTCAGAAAAACTGTACAGCATATGAGGGTTTGTGTCCTTGGATATACTTGTCAAGTTAGATTACCTAGGGCTTTAAGGCACGTTAACCCAAATGCTTCCCTCCTCCATAGAAACTTTTTTCTTTAATCTCCTGCTGTGTATTAAAGATCCTATACTCAGTGCTGTACAGTCAGCACATACATGAAGATAACATATACTGTTTACTCTTAAAATCTAAAAACAAGTTGGTTTCTTTCTTTCTTTCTTTCAATCACTTATCTATATATGTTTTGGCAAATGGTTCAACCAATAACCTCAACATGTGTCACTGCCAAAACACACATTCAGAGCTGAGTCTAGATTAACTGCAGTACAAATGACTTGAGGTTTTGAAGCAAAATAGAAATGATCTGACATTACTCCTTAAATAACATTCTTCTTTTTTTTTCTGCATCCAAACACATTTTTCAAGATTTTCTGTTGAAGATCTGTAGAGCCAAACGCATCTATGCTATGTTTAATCTTACTGAATGGTACAAGCATCATTTAATTTTATACAACTTAATGGAATTTTACTGCTTTATGTGTCTTTGTGTTTAAACAAATATTACTTAAAGGCAAAGTATCACTTTTTTTTTTTATAAAGATGTATTTTTTGCAAAGATATTTTTGTGAGATTGCACATAATAAAGAAAGCTACATCCCTTCCATATATGCAAAACAACTTCTCTCACAAAGGAGAGAAGCATATCTAACAGACATTTTAAGCTCAACATGATAACCTATACATGTTAAAAGAACAGTAACACAAAAAAAAAAAAAAAAAAATTCCTTTATAGTTACTATGTATTCAATCTGCCCTGCCAAAAATGTTCAATAGTGTTGGTAACATGGAACATTTAATTATTTAGCTTTAATATGTATTATCTAAAGCACCGTAGAAAACAATTTAACTGCGGGAGGTCTGTTTCACAACATGGCAGCTATCAGTAAAGACACAATTAGGCAGAAAGAAATAAAATTCATGAATTCAGCTTTAAACATAACATTTTTACAAGTGCTATGTTTGAATATCACAGCAATGTCAATACAAATATGAATTTTTATATTGTTGGTGTTATTGGTCCTTTAACTATGGAACTAAAGGTACCTACATACAAATACATATATAACTAGTACGCCTATTTGCCCCCTGAATCATTGTATTAAAAAATCTAGAATCACTCTGTAGTCTCTGTACTGTCCCACTGAAGTTTGCACAGCTCTGCACACTGATGGCAGCCATTTTTAATACATTAAGCATGCTAATCCTGACCTGTGACATCACTGCAGAAGTTCTGGCAGGAAGCTACAGCTTCACACTGTCTGTAATGGCTGCACTCTGTCAGAGGTTTCACTTTCGTAAATGGTAAAGGGTTTACAATAGTAGGCAAACAAGAAAAACATTTTTTATTATCATTTTTTAAATAGGTAAATTACTCTTAACTTAAAAGGGACATCTTTTTTTAATGATAGTATAATATATAATATTATAGTAGAACTAACCTGTTGTATAGAATAAAGACTAATTAAAATTCTAACCATGAACATTCATTTTTGTGAAATCAGGATGCATTTATTTAGGTGTACTTTATTGTGTTGTAATGGTTTTGAAGAAGGTGTGAAAATGAATCACAGCACAGGTGTCAGAATGTTAAGCTTGTTAATTGCCCACCCTCTGCCCCATCCTGTGCAGATTCAGCCCCCCACACTCCCCAGCAGATGCTTATCACCTCCCCCTGCCCCATCCTGTGCAGATGCTTCCCCGCTCACTCCATGTCCCATACTCCTACTGTGTAGCTGCACCCCCTTGCTTCCCCTGCCCCATACTGTGTAGCTGTTCTCCCTCTCGATCCTCCTGCCTAATCTTGTGAAGCTGTTGCCCTCCGTTCCCCTGCCCCATACTGTGTACCTGCTCCCCCTCCCTTCCCCTGTCCCATCCTGTGAAGCTGCTCACACAGTAATTCCTCAGCGCTTCCCTCTGCTGTCACTCATTAGCAGCACTGTAGCAATTGGTTAAGGAAAGGAGTGGGTGGGTTTAAGACGCCAGGATTACATCACTTCCCTCTCTGAAGATGATTTCCTGATTCCCTGTGCTTGCTTGAACTGCACATGGGCTGTGGCTGCCGTGGAGTGATTTGGGGGAAGAGGCAGTGTCCCACACCAGATCACTGACTAAGCAGATATCTTATTAAGAAAACTGGAATTGGCTTGTGGAAATAAATGAAAGAGGGAAAATGGCAGGCAAGGTAGTGTGCTATCAAAAACATGTTTTATTCACACAATACATTACATATTTTGGGCAGGGCCCTTTATCAAATGATAAATGGTATCTTTGGTAGTACACTAACTTGCCTGCTGTTTTCCCTCTCCCTTACTTATTTAAAGTAACTTAGTGGAGATTCATACACTGCACACATATGGGGGTTATTTATCAAATAGTTAAATCATCAAAAACTACGTTTCCCTGCTCTTTCAGCTAAAACAACAAAAGATTAGCATAATTGCCAACTTTGATTAAAGCAAAAATGGGAGACATTACTGTTCCCATTTTATCTTAAGACTGCTTTACTCAGAATGGGAAAGATAATGTAGGTACCGCAACAACATGGGAGAAGTTCACAAGTTTTGCACTGAAAATGGAGAAAACAGTGTTTGTATCATATCAATAACATAACTGTACTGCAGGAAAACAATCAGTTAAAGTAAATTGTCATTACAGTTGCTTTTCAAACATTCCCCAAAGTTTAAGGTGCTGAAGTTTTGATTTCTAGAATATATTACTGTAAACTAGTGATTTTTACCAGAGGCAAATTAGAGTTGTTTGTAAAGGTACATAGTCCTTCCCCCTCCTTTTCATTAACAACATTGGCTTGGGTCATTGCCGGAACTGTATGGGGGCTGTATCCCATGGATCCTACTCATTTTTCATTTTAATAAGATCCAGCTGTCCAGCATGTCCAAATAACAGATAACTTTTTGATTTGAAGGAAAGAAGTTGCTGCTTTTAAAGCATCTGCAAATCTTGGTATAGCTATTTGTATACAGCCTGACAAATGTAACATTGGATTGTTCTTATTACGGTGCAGAATTTTAAACAGTATACTTTCTCTTGCCAAGAATACTTAAGGAGGTATTATAACCAGGAGCCTTAAAACACCCTAAACCAGGGGCAGTGAACCTTTTTGTCACTGAGTGCCAGAAAGGTGATGTTACTCATCAGCGCGTCCCCAGAAGTGCCGGCGCTGGTGAGTGACGTCATCATGCCGGCGTCTGGGGAGGAGCGCGCACACGTCAGGGGATGAGAACTCCCCTGTGAGCTAGCGCTCCTTCAGTGCTGGTCACAGACCCGGCATGAAAACTGTCAGATCGGGTCGGTGGCCTGTACTGAAGACAGGCTTGGTGACGGCTCATGTGCCAACAGAGAGGGCTCTGCATGCCCTCTCTGGCATGCGTGCCATAGGTTCGCCATCCCTGCCCTAAACAATGTATAATACAAAAATGGATTAGCAGCAAAAAAAAAAAAAAATTGGTTTCCTTTAGAACAGGGGTCTCAAACTCAATTTACCCGGGGGCCGCTGGAGCTAGAGTCTGGGTGAGGCTGGGCCGAATCAGGTTTTCCACAAGAAAACAACAGATTAAAAACAATACATGGCCCTGCGGGGCAATCAGTGGCTTTGTGGGGCAATATGCAGCTCTGCTGGGTAATTTGGATCTGCTGGGGAAATTAACACCGTTGTGGGGAAATACCTGGGTCAGCAGGGAAATGTGCGGCTCTGCGGGGCAATATGTGGCTCTGTGGGGCAATATGTGGCTCTGCAGGGC
>WMED01026928.1:0-10724 GCA_019650415.1 Pipa parva | reverse complement strand
AGAGATCATGAATTAAAGTGGCTTTGTTAGTTATAGAACGTGCATGAAGGAGAGAACAGGAAAAGGGAAGAGAAGAAGATGGGAAAATGGGGATAGGGATTAGGTTAGATTGAGAGGGAGAACTGGAGGGAAATGTGGGGGCAGAGGTACGTGAGTGAATACAAACGGGTATGGTGCAGGGACCAGGATTAGGGGAAATTTAATCAATTTTCTGAACTGCAGGAAAATGATCAAAGCGATTTGCAAATTGGTTACAGCACCACTGTAACATTGCAACTGTTTCTAGGAAATTCTCCAGAAAGAGCAAATAATATTAAACAGCAGCTAACATCAGTGGGGACTGAGAACAAACTTGGGAAGAACTAGAGTAAACATACATCCTTAAAACTTTTTTACTGCATATTATACCTCCCTGCAGCATAGGACTGTGGGTTCATGGGCCGCCCCTACATGACATCACGTGAGGGAGAGAGGGAGTCTCGTCCCTATTGGTCTGGTCTTCCAGGTGGGCCCCTTCAGGGACCCCAGGCCTGCCAGAAGGACCTGCTTGGGACCAGGAGTCCACTGGGAGTTTCCTGTTGTCTCGATGGGCCAGCGTAGCCCTGCAGTTCCCTGCAGTCTGCTTTATTGAATATGCAGTTGGAAATAGGTTTAATATCCCCAGTCTGGCAGGCAGCACTTACCCTCAGATTTAAGTGCACCTGTCAACTCAAAACACTAATACTAATTTAGTTTGTACTACTGAAATAAACGTTTTGTAAATATACAGTATAAGTATTTTAAAAATGTACCTTTATACAGCATTTCTCTCTGTCATCTTCCCTGTCAGTCTGACTTTTCTTTCTTGGGTCAGTTGATAATGATTGACATTATATCTCCTTCAATCAGATCCCTGCTAGATTGTAATTTAAGGAATCTGATTGGAGGAGCTATAATGTCAATCATTATTTAGCCCCGCACAACTGACACTCAAGAAAGAAAAGTCAGGCTGACAGGGAAGAAGACAGAGAGAAACGCTGTATAAAGGTACATTTTTTTAAATACATACATATTTACAAAACATTTTGTTTCATTGGTACAACCTAAATTAGTATTACGTTTGTGTAAAGTGCAGCTGAATGTACAGCTATTAAAGGAGAACTAAACACTTTCCAAAAATTATCTATAAATAACTAATGCTATTTATTTTAATGGAGAATATAGTATTCTTCCAAAGCTTAATTATGTAAACAAAAAAGGACAGTATGTACAATGTTTATTATAATTGGGGGCTGCCATTTTAAAATTACACAGATGAATGCCCCATTGTCATTTCTATTGTGGCTTTGAATGTTTGTTAACACTGTGACATCACTGTTAATTTGTTAGTAATCCTTGTGTAAGCCTAAATAATCATATCTACAGACAAATATGCATTAAGCTCTGTGCACTAGTAATAGCCTTTGTCTATAGTACAAGCTTTTCTATACATGTTTTCTAATATATCCCACCTCTAAAGAATTCTGACCACCATCTCCTGGCATTGTTCCCTTCTAAAAAGCTTATTCTGTGTCTTCCTCCTTTATTTCCCCCAATCTCTGGGGGAAGAATACTCTCATCTTCTACTGGCATCCACTGGGTGAGAAAGATACTCCAGGAAACTGTACACAGAAAGGACACTCCAGAGCAACATGAAGAGTTCCAGCTTGCATTCAGAGGCTTTATCAGACAAATTTTGGCCTACAGAACAGACCTATTGCCTGCTAGAGCTGTAGTCAGCTGGGTAAGTACATGCCAGAATTTTGGAAACATGATGTCCTAAATCCATTTTACATTGACTTTAAAATACTAGTTAGGTATCAGTTAGGTATAGAGAGAGCCCATGATATAGGTTCTGGAGGAAGGCTGGACATGTTGTGTGTATGTGGGGCATATGAAGTGGGTTGTGTATGAGCTTTATTTGTCTATGTATGGCAGGGGAGTGTATGGCATATAGACGGGAAAGATAAGTCTGTGTATATTCCATGTAAACATACATCCTTAGATATATGTAATGTGTAAAGGAATGATACAAAATACTGCTTCTGTGCTTGCTTGACTCAGTGATGTTGACTCAGTGACTTTATTAAACTGTGACAGTCTGCCTAACTTTTTACTTATTGTCTTTCTCAGTTTCAACTTACCTAAGGAACTCATCTTATCATACTGGAAACTATACAGCATTTTACTTCTCATAGAGAGGTCCATTAGGAGTGTGGGACAGGGAACACTGATGAGAAAACAGGCCAGTGAGATGTCATGCCATTTATATATTGTCATATCTTGCCATCAATCATTCATGTGATGATGTATTTTGTTATGAGTCATTCATAGGATGACATACTAGGGCTATTGTTCAGGCACCTATTTTAACAGATACAAAAGCAAGCAAGTGCAGGGTCTCTAACCTAGACCCAATTTATAGGTACCTGTAAAAACAAAACACACACAGCTGGGTTGTATATAAAAAGTAAGAGAATCCCATTTAGTTTCAGACAAAGAAAGAACACAATGTTTCTGGAATAAGCAAGCTTCTTTTCATCAGGTGTACAATGAAGAATGAAGTTTGGCTAAGAGAAAGTTGCTTATCCTCGATACATGGTATGCTTGCTTTATCTGCTAATAAATGGGGTTTACTCCCTGTTGACACAGAGTTAAGTAATGTGTATGCTTGCTTACATACCTTTTGACCTTGTCATTCATGTAATGCCATATATTGTGACATGTGCCATAAAACAAGATGTTGTTGTCTTCAGATATGTCTGAATATAGATGTATCTATGTATTTATAGATAAAGCTATAAATAGCTATATATAATATAAATGACAGCGCTTTACAGAGATTCATCATTCCCTTCAGTCCCTGCCCCATGGAGCTTTCAATCTAGTTTCCCTATTCAGTCTCACACAGACACAGATGTATGTTTTTGGATTGTGGGAGGAAACCGGAGTGCCCGGAGTAAACCCACACAAGTACAGGGAGAACATAAAAACTCCATGCAGATGAGGTCCAGGGTGGAACTGAGCCCAGAACCCAGCACTGCAAGGCAGCAGTGCTAACCACTGAGATGCATATAATTATTATTGAGATCCATATACTTACACACAGAAGTAAGGTGACTCACCATTAGAATCCTTCTGTAGCTGTCTCTATCTATGCCCCAAAGCTTGAGGTCTGTCTTGGCTTTGACAGTTGCAGCTCTAGGTGTGCCATAGATTAATGCAAGTTCTCCAAAGCTACCTCCTTCTCCAATGCTAGTCACCCACTCTCCATTTACATAGACCTAGAAACAAAGAAAACAGAGAATAAAGAGTTTACCAGCAGGAAATTGTTTTCTTTTCTCCTCAGAAAAACCTATTAATAATCCCCTTCCTAATGAGTCGAAGCAAGGAATTGGAGGTCCAAACAATAGACTAATAGTTTCCTCACTTGGTCAAAAAGGTTTGACAGCCTACTTTGAGGATAGTGTTTCAGGATTTTTTCTTTGGCACAATGAATCTATTTGCTCTGTGAGTTTTCAGCTCCTGTGGTTTATTGGACCTGGGTTATTTTTTTTGCCTAGTGTTTAACACTCACAGAATCGACAAGCAGAACTGTCACAATTCTGACCTTTTATTACACTGTCAGAGCTAAAAAGGAGGAGATGTGTTGATAACTATAATGAGGGTCATAAGGAAACGGCATCCCTGTGAATTGAGATGAAAACCCACGGTGGCCTTTGATGAGCTTTGCCTATTGTCCAATGCAGGGCCATTCATTCTTCTAAACTGACCAGCTCTCAAATACTTTGCCTTCCAGATGCTTTTCCTTTTTTTTCCTCTGTCACACAACCTCTTAAGAAACAAGTTGTCACATTGTTTATTTGCAAATAGAACCCAAAGGATTTTATTTAAAGGTAAACCATATGCTACAAGGACAAGACATAAAGTGGTCTATTCTCTAAAGGCTGATAAAATGTATCTCATGTTTCATCGAATTTGATTTTAAAAAAATGAGATATTTTGCATCCAGCAATTCAATATGTAAAGCTTATATGATTTGTGAGTTATTCCAATGAATACATTATGAGGGTTTTTTTTTTTTGCATTTTTTTTTTGTTTCTTTGAGTTTTATAGGGTGTTAGGGATTTGGGAAAATGTTATCACATGAATTATTTGATGTGAAGTGTTATATTCCTTCCCCCTCCAAAAAAACCCAAAAACAATCCTATTAGTATCATTATCACAATTAGTATAGGCATAAAGAACTTTAATAACCTCTGGTTCTTCAGGTAGTTTTAATACCTCCTCCTGATTTCAAATATCAGCTAGGTGATTTACAGGTGTAAAAGCCATAAATCAGTGTTATACCGTCAAAAACATTGCTACCCACATTTTGTAAACAAGCTTGTTGCCATTTTTTTTTTTAAATCATGAAAAAACATAGTGGGGACCACCACAAATGGCACTTAAGTGCGGTCAGTGGGTCGCCATTCTCATTTGCTTTAATTATTTTTGTGAGCATTGAACTGTGGCAAAAGGCATATGGGCAAACTCAGCCAGGGTTTACCCCAGGTGGTGGTGCGCTGAACAGAACTGTGTTTTGCTTGTTCTGATGCAGTTTTAACTGCATCAAAACATAGTGGAGTCTAAAGACAGTGCCCCACTAAGGGAAAAAGCACCATTCACTTACTTGGACCACAGCCAACAGCCACTTGCAGTTTAGTCACTAGGCATTTTACTATGAGAAAACACCTGTGGGCCAGTGGTGATGCAGGAAGGTGAATGGGGACTTGGAGGCAGAATGTTCCCAGACATTTTGTCGTATGGTCACATCTCCTACCTATACTATTTTATAATTCCATAAAAAGTCAGAAATGTGGACATGTGGAGAAAAATAGGTATTGGAAGGGATGACAATGGCAAGTTTCAGCACTTTTAATGAATATTTCTTACTTGAGACAAGGGTAAAGGCAGAAGGTCCTCTATTGTTAAAATGGATGTACTGGCTATTAAAACACCTCTGTTGGAAATGTCCATTTAACCTTTTTTATACCTTTGTATTGCTGTATCGCACGATGCAAAACTCGCGATACTTACCGGGAGAAACTTCAAAGCGTTCTCCCAATTAAAGTTGGAAAAGCTGAAAAGGTTTTAATCAATTTCGTCCTTTTAGACTCAGAATTCACAAGCGAGGTCATTGTCATGTAAAGGTGTGAATTCACATTTATTCGCTACTTCCTCATATTCATATATTCAGCAAACTCAGCAGCACGGTGGATTCAAGACCAATGTGACAGCTTATGACAGTTATGATATATGTGTATATATACACACATATCTACAGTATATATATCAACTGTAAATGATTTGGAGTAATTTCCAGTTTTTGGTGTTACTGTTTGTTCTTTTAAGTCAACTCCTCTGCTACTGGGTACCAATAGGATGCTTCTTCAGCTATGTTACATGTCAGTTATTTGGCTGGAAAGGGTATAGACTTAATTTCTGCCCTGCAGAGCTACAGAAAATGAGGGCTATTTCAGTCTCCAAGACGCTAAACATTACTGTTCACAACAAGTAATTATAATTCTATTAGAACATCTTTAGAGGGCTTTTTAACTGGGGTGGGATGTGCCAAAGAAACATTAACACTGACTTGTGTAAGCAACTAATCCTATAAAAAAGAAATAGGCAATAATATTGATCTTCAAATGTCCCTCAACAAAGGATATTGTACAATGGAAGAAAAAGAATGATACAAAGAGTATAGGATATGCAAAGTTATACTGTAAATCATTCATTCCCCTTTTCCTTGTAATCACCAAATAAGTTATTTTCCAGAGAAAAAAGTATATATATATATATATATATACACACACACACACACACACACACACACACACACAAAGGTCCCACATTCTACCATTCAATGGAACGATGTGCTGAATTAATGAAATATAACATCCAATTAGTTGTTGTGAATCCATTCTTGGATACGAACAGCCATTTGGGGTGAAATGTTTTCAAAATTATGTTCTAAAATTATTGATTTTAGCATCTGCTATGCATGACTTCCTTATTCTAACTGCCAAATATCATATGATAAAAATTCTATTAAATATATTAGCCTAATTAAAAAATATATCTGTCTGTCTAAGGGGTTTAAGCTGGTAATACCATAATGAAAACCTATTAGGTCATCTTTCTGAAAACTGGTGTCATTTGACGCCTGTTTTTTCAAGTGATAATTTCTTAAACACAAGTACATTCTCATACTACGCACCTCTTGAATTTCTTTATGACCTGGTAGTTAGTATTGTATAAACCTTGTTTTTATCAACTGTACTGTTGATTTCATTTTATTTAAGAGGTAAGTTTTGTTTCGGAATAACTCATGTAGTACATGCCACTAGAATGATTGGTGTAGAGTGCTTCAATGATGAAATCTCTTTTTATTATTGCAAAAACTACCTTTCACATCATTTACAGTTTTACATGTGCTTTAATCATCCCTTTTTTTATTTTCTGGAGAGGGGTGTTTAAAAATGTCTTGTTTTAATTTTAGAAACCTCTGACAGTCTCTCATGGAGTTGGATGCCAAATTACATTATATATATTCCAAACTCCTGGCTATAAATAAACTTAGCATGCACTGTAGTTGGCCACCAATCTAGTATTACATCACACGTGCATTGCTGTTTTACCAAGCATATCATTATCCTCTGACACATAGCATTCACAATGTGATGAAAATTAGCTCAGTTTAGACCACCAGTAAGATTAATTCTCTATCACTTTCAAGCTTTAAGCTGAATGAGAGATTGTAAAAAAAACATTTTAAGAATGAAACTCATTTTGTTAAATAAAATAAGGCAGTGCTTCTGTTTTGATGTATTAGAAAAAATAACATATTATTAAAAGGCAATATTATTATTATTATTATTACAATATTATTTGTGGTTTGCACACTGTGCACCTGTACTTTTTCTTTTATGTGAAAGACCATTAATTGTTAATTTATTAAAAAAAACAGGCTATATTCATTCTGAATTAAAAAATATTTGCTTTGTCCTTAGCACACCCCTTTTCTTAATATCATGCCAGGAAACAGATTACACCCATTGAGACTAAACACTGTCTGTATTTATATTGTGTTCCATTTCACCCACATACATTTGTATGTTACTAAATTGCCTCCCCTGAATAACTAGGCAAATTGAGATACTTCTAATTTAGCAGTAAAAGGGGCATTCACTTTAGGGAGAAATCTTCCATTTTTTTTCTTTGGTCTATGAAAAATATGATCAGGGACAGGTCTGACCTAAGGGTAAGAGGCACCCTATGAGAATTCCAAAAATATTCCACCCTACACATTCTTAGATTTCTACCTGAAGCTACCGCACTTAAATCACAATCTAGCAGGGATCTGATTGGAGGACCTATTATGTCAATCATCCTTTTAGCTCTGCCCAACCCAGGAAAGAAAAGTCAAGCTGACAGGGAAGATGACAGAGATAAATGCTGTTTAAAGGTACATTTTTAAAAATACATATATATTTACAAAAATGTTTATTTCATTTGTAGAACCTAAGTTAGTATTATTTTTGAGGTGACAGGTGCACTTTAACTATTTGGGTCAGTGATTGGCTTAGTATAAAGGAGTTTTATATGTATGTGTGCAGTTATATCAGCATTATAGTGCCCCTTTAAAAAATAAATTCCTGTGCAGTGGCATTTCTGAACATGCTCATTCAGTGATTACTGTGTCATGTTATAAAGACCTGAGATCAATCAACTACTGTTGCTATAACTGTTATTATTGGAGCACAGAGCAAGGTTTTACACTAAAAAAATAGAAAGAGTAAAGCAATGCTCAGCAAGGAAACTCTAACAACACATAAAAGAAATAACATGAGATTTTATACATTCTCTGCCGGATGTAAATAACTACCATAGCAACGATCATAGACATATACTGGAACACTAAACAGGTGATTTACAAATCTGAAAATATTTTCATCATATTGTTAAATCTAACTGCTCCATCTGCTTCTAGTGAAACATAATAATATAAAAAAAGCTTTATGTTTTGACATGAAGGCAACATCTGCATTTATAACATTAGATCAGTGATGGCTAACCTATGACATGCGTGTCAGAGATGACATGCTGAGACATTTCTGCTCACACGCTCATGTGGCCCCATAGCAAAATCCACGACCACAACAATTTCCCATAGCATAGCCATGACAATTTCCTATACCATTACTACGACAATTTTTTCCCATGTCAAAACTGCGACAATTTTCCATTGTAAACCCACTACAATTTTCCTGTCATAAAGTCACGACTGCGACAGAATTTTGACATCCAGAGCTCAAAAGGTTAGCCATCACTGCATTAGATGCTAATGGGCCTAAATTCATTAGGTCAGGGGTCCTAGCAGATATAAGATCATGTGATTGAGAGTTCTTGATGATTCTTTCCCAGGATGGGCTAAAAGGAGGCAAAAGTGTTATGTACAAGGTGGCAATATGAGTAAAGTAGGTACAAAATATTAATACTTGCATTCTTTATAATAACAGATTTAGGAACTGGCACCTACTTTACTCAATGAACCATTTCAAGAACCTTAAGAAAATATGTAATACTGTAATGTAGTCAAATGGTAATAGAGTCCTATTAATGACAATATTTTCCAGACACTAACACATAGAATTTCTAACAAAATTAAAAAAATAAAATAGAGAAAAGAAATATGTAGGAAATAAAGCTATTTTAGGCACGAGTGACTCCATTTTGTTGTCATAAAAAAAGCATGAGCTGTCTCAACTAGAATTTCCTGGCAGTTTTTAATCTGGGAATACTGAAAGCGATCTTGTGACAATGCTTTTGGCTGGTTATCAACTGGCTTACTGTATCTGTGCTCTTCCCTGGAGAATCAAAGAAATGTATAAAAAATAAAATGACTTAAAAAAAAATAAATGTAACATTAAAGAGCTTGATGAAAGTTCAATTGGTCTCTGGAGTCTGAACCGTAAGGAATGTGTTACCCAATGAGACCACAAGCAACAGACGGGAAACAACCTCCCACGAAGCAAAGCTCTGACAGGAAGGAAAGAATAAAGCGTTATCTACTTCCTGAAGAGAACATCAGGATTGTAACATATACTGTATGTGCCGAAGGACAAATATTCAAAATTGACACATGAAAAGATCCAGAGAGCTGTTGCTAAAAAGTGTGTCCTGGTGTGCCGGTAGAAACAGGGATGCATTTAATTTGTCTATGATTTAAACTACTCTGTCCAGGGCTGTTGGAAACCAGTTTCCACAAAGAGATCTACAAGGCTGCCACCCGTGGCATAATAAAACAATAATTAATTTGCTTATGAGAACTTAGCCATGAATATAAATGGGCATGTCAATGGTAAAGATGACCTATTCTGTACTTGAAGGAGCCCATTCCAAATATGAAATATTATATGATGATGTCACATTCTGTCCCTATCACTGGTGATGAATGAAAATGCTAGGAACTGTTCAGCAATAGTTGCAGAGCATGAGGTTGCAAATCTCAGTGTCAGACAAATCATTTAACACCCTAAAAAAGACTTAATATTTTCTTAATATGACATGGGTATTCTATAGACCAAACAGGAATTAAGAAATAGCATTCATGCATGGATATGCGGAGGAAAATGGGGCAAGAGTCTTGTCACCCATGGGGGCGCATCGGGGGTAGTCATAGCATCCAGATGCGTTCTTCTGTTCTGTCCTTTCTGATTAATGGATGGTTGCTGCCATCCATTAAGCAGATAGGGCAGGACAGAGCGTTGTATTGGGAGTTAAGGACTACATCTGGTGACATCATGATGTGCAGCTCAGCCCCCCTTAATTTTGCCTCTGCAATTGTCCTTGCATTTGTGAATCTACTGAAACTAAGTACAAATATGCAAAAATGCATATGTGAAGCCTGATGCTATGAGCAATTAAAGTGATTTTAACACTGAGGGGTGCCATGTACCACTCATAGTGTTAATTTCATTTTGAGGTTTATGTAAATAAAGCATGTCGGATCCCGGCACTACACTACGTACACTGATGCCGAACCAGCCTTAATCAGAATCACTTTACAGAGTGCTATCATGTTAATACCCTCAATCCCCATTGTGTTAAATATGCTCCAAATCTGAATTTCCCTTAAACTAAGTAGACATGGAAATAATTTTTGTGCAGAAATAAGGCTGGTTTATTCTGTGTCTACTGGGTAAACGACCATCCTGACAATTAATAGTTGTTAATGTTGACTGAGTCAGGAAATTAATTTTAGCTTTTTAATGAAATGCATTGTTGCCTGTGGTTATGGCAGTGATGCCCAACATTTTTTGGCCTGGGGGCCATATAAAATTGCGACACATTTGTCATGGGCCACTTCAAAGTCACGATTTTTAAAATCGCGACAACGACAAATTTTAAAGTAAAAGCTGTGATAATTTTCTATAGTAAAGTTGCGACTGGGACAATATTCTCATTATAAAGACGCGTCTGCGACAGTAACAGTCTATTCGACTGTCTTTAGCTGGCGAATTCACACTTATACGCAACATTTCAGATTTCAGAATTCAGGCCGCGGGCTGGATAACACTGCATCATGGGCATCATTGGGTTATGGGAAAGACTGCAATGCCACTGCCCCAAGCAATGATCCAACCAACTGAATCATTGGC
>WMED01026927.1:0-10724 GCA_019650415.1 Pipa parva | reverse complement strand
CCCCCCCCCCCCTCTCTAATATATATATATATAAAACCGCAGGGCTCCAGGGATTCTTTTTAAATGCAGATTCATGTTTATTTGCAGTTGTAGTGCAGAACATTTTTAGGTTTTCTCAGTGTTGCTTCACACAAAGTGGTGATGGAGGATCTTCACTGTCTCTCAGTGGCCTTCATAGAGGAAGAGGATGATAATTTCAGCCTCTGGGATCTAATCCCTAACACACTCCTCGTTGGACAGAGCTAGCCACTGGCCGGACCTCTCTGGTTTACCTACTGCTCCTAATAACAGGAGCTACAGTACATTCTTCCTCTAGCTACTCAGTTACTTGCAGGTCCCACAGGACAGGTTGGGTCCTTAGCCTTACTTTGCACAAGTGGACCTCTTCCATGAGTAGGAGCAAGACATTCAGAGGGAACTTCCTGGTAAGGATGTAAGCTCCTCAGCGCAGTCTAAAAGTACAATTATCATTACTGGGTCTAGAAGGAAATAATAATTAATAGTAATAATTAATGCACTCACATATCACATTACAGCAGGAACTGCCTGACATCTAAGCAACAACATGTATGAATACCTTACATGTGATTGTTCTACTTGTGTTTTCATGGACCTGAATTCCAGTATTGGATCTGTGTTTCCTTCCCAGTTCCTGCTCCATGTTCTGGGTATTTTTTTATGTTCCAGAGGGTTTCGTACATTGTTGTAGTTTATAATTGGTAAATTGCGATCACTCTTTGTTTGCCTTTGAGGATGGACTGAGAACCTTGAGAAGATGGGCTCCTCTCCATGGAAAATGTGGTTGTTAAAGGCACATTGAAACATGGTGGTTCCTATTGGTTTTGTAACATGCACAGAAAGAGGAACTTTCAATGTTCTGCACTGGATTTCTCTGCATCACATAATCAGAAAGATACTGAGTAGGTTGGTCCAGCTGGGCCTTTTATCTGCTGAAGTGACAGACTAATGTTTATTGTAAAAGTCACAGACACAGACACACAATTACTAATTAAATATGGAATGGTACAGTACAAATCTAGCATTAGTAGTCAAGCTCTTCTGTTTCCAGCTTCCCGCATTCTCCAATCCACCAAAAACACACAGCGTGATCCAAGTACACTTATAAATAATGGATAACTTAGGTCTTGAACTCAGGGGAGGCATGGGGATTAGTTAGGCAGATTTATAGATTAGACAAGCTTTGGCATAGGGGGCTTCAGTGATGAATAAATCCCTCAGTACTACATGTGGATGCTAGGTGATGGGATGCGGGGAAATATGTCCCTGTTCCCTCCTGCAGTTCCAGGTTCTGTAGACCCTATGCATCTGTGTATTCCCTCCGAAGGAGGAGCAACAGTGACCCATCAAATGATGTGTTGGGAGATGTTTATATGTGTGTGTTCTTGCAACCAGTTGAGCAGTAATAAATTTAATGATATCTAGTGGACTGCAAATGGAGACTGACTGATCTGTAGAGCTTATTCCTAGCAGAGTCTGAAAACATGGCTAGCACTGGTATACAGTTCTGGTGACCAGGAATGAAGATGAGGGAGAGCAAAGCAACAATTGCTTGTAGATGGTGCCAATGTGTTGTAGCTGCAATGGACTGATGGCTTGGAAAGGCTTATGTAAATATTATTTTGTGGCACAGGTGGCAACCCAAAGTTAAATGAGCCCCTAAGAAGATTAAATTTAATGCTAAAACTGACATTGGTTTCATGGAGTCCTCTACTCACTCCCTTCCCTGAACAGTGAACTGCATTAGAACAAGCCCCTTAAGGATGAGGTGTGCACGAAGTCCTAGAGCTCTTGTCCCAACTTGATTGACCCAATATTGACTAGCTTCCTAGTTGGTTTGCTAAGCTGTTGAGAGGTATCTATATAGTGGACTAAGAGTATTGTTGAACTCTAAAAAAAACCAAGCCATGTTAGTAAAGCAGTATCTACCAAACCTGTTGAGGAGACTGGACCTGAAGAGGGTGTGAGCTTTCCTCAATAAGGATTTTTTTTTAAACTTATTTTATTTAGACGATGTGGTGGGTTTTCATGATGTGAGAGGCTGACACTTGATGGAACCTGTGCATGATCTTGGGGGTTGATTAATGAATTAGAACCTACAGGAGATACCCCAAAAGGCAAGCAACATTCCTGGATCCTATTTAACCGAAAAATGATATAAAACCTGCCATGAACTGAAATGTCTGTGTTTTGAAAAGAAGACTTTTTGGCTTAAAGATAATTAATAAACTTGTTTGTGTTGAAGACAACTGCTGTTTTCCCTGCCTAAATCTCCCAAGAGGGTCATTTGAGAAATTCCTCAGAATTGCTTCAAGGTTGGTCAAGTGTCCTACCTGCTTTTCTTTACAGGCTGACCCCACACCTGCCAAGGACTCCATATTTTATTCTATTTACCTTCAACAATGACTAACCCTAGGGGAATCCTAAGAAAGATAAGATCCATATCAATCCTCTCGTTCTTCTGAAGGTAAAAGTAAATAATTATAGTGCTCCACCAGAACTAAATTAACATAGATAATGACTTTTCCTTAGGACCTTTCCATAGAAATGATCTTGTATCCTGCCCCAGGGTTACGTAATTAACTAAGCATCATGAGCAATGGTGGAGCAGACTATTTAGTCAGAGATAGGGATAAGTGGGCCATAAGTGGTGGTCTGTACACAAGTATGTTTATAAATGATAAGTTGTTGATTACATATTGAACTTTTATTTTGGTTTCCTCTGCGAATGGCACAGCAGGATGCATTATAGATTTATAGCATTCCTATGACATTAGGTAGCTTCACATCTCTGTTGGCCCAGTATTGAGGGTCACCTCACTTCAGGATGAATTCATGCCTGCCTGCACCATTACAGTGAGTGCTGGTGGGTGGGGGGAATCTTCTTTGCTTTACTGCAGATTGGAAGTAATTTTCTTTCTCGATGGCTTGATGCAACATTTCACAGCTGTTCTTTCCAGATGCCTAATGAATCCAGACACAGAACAAGTCTGGCAAGTCGTTAATGAACAGGTCATTATCATAAGGTTGGAGGGGGGTAGAGAGGAGAGTGAGGAGGGGGCACTGGGGTTTGTTCTCTGTCCTTCAGCCTGTCCTCTGTATTGTGTCTGACCAGTGTGTGAGGGATGAAGAGCTGCTTCTCAATAGGACACAATATGGGGCATATTTACTCAGGCCAGTTTGACCGTATCGATTGATTTCAGCCCGTTTCGCTGTTGCATTTCGAGTCCCCTGATTTACAAAGGATAAAAATGTTTCCCCATGGAAATAAATCATTAACAGGGGAAACTTTGCAATGATTCTCTAGGAGGGTTCCTTCCATTACAGATCCATATCCCTGTCTCTTTTCAATGGGAAAATATTTTGGACCGACTCCATAGGGAATAATGGGTTTATGCCCGCCTGAGGGTGGAGAATTCTTTTGGGGGATAAAATGGTTTTTGTACAGTTTAGTAAATAGGTGAAAACAGCGATATGGTTAAATATAGGCTGTTTCTCCTGCGTTTACTAGTGGAAATGCTTGTTCCACTTTAGTAAATGTGCCTCTCTTAAAGGCCCCAACAAATGAAACTATTGCTTTAGTAAATACAGCATCACAGCAGATGTTGCGCTATATAAATTAATGATAACACCTCTTTCTGTGTGTTGGGGGGTTAAATATCAGTCCAGTTATCAATAAATGATGGCTTTTTACTGGGGGGAGGAGGTTAATTAGAGGGCAAGTAAAGGCATTTTTTATTATTAAATGGGTGAAAGTTATTAAAGTGGAAAAGACAGAGTTGATCCCGTGAGATTATCTCTCGAGTTTTTTTATGGGATTTTTCGATGGTAAGGTAGCCATGCTTTACAATAGTAGTAAAGCTACCTTTCCATTGAAAAACTCGACAGAAAAACTAGAACGATAATCTCGCTGGAGAAGCTCGAGATCTCGCTGGAGAAGCTCGAGATCTCGCTGGAGAAGCTCGAGATCTCGCTGGAGAAGCTCGAGATCTCGCGGGAGAAACTCGAGATCTCGCAGGAGAAGCTCGAGATCTCACGGGAGAAACTTGTTGTTTTTACTTTAATAACTTTCGCCGTTAATATTTGTTCAGCGTTAGTTGATTTTAATTGTGTTTGGATTTTAATTTCAGTTTTTATTCAGTTTGAAATGTTTGGTTGATTTTGTTTTAGTTTTTCGCTTTTGATCGTTGAATTGCTTGGTTCCTCCTTGTAAAGCAACGCTCAATAATACGGGTAGTATTATAGGTGTGTAAGTAGTGATTTAGCATAATGAAGTCATGAGTGGAAAGATGAGGTAAATTTCTTGTACTGAGATCTAATCCATTCAGTCCCATGAGTTTCTCCAGGTTGTACATATGAATGTTAGTGTTCATCTGTACAGTTAGTTACCCTTGCTTCTTATATGAATATGCTGCAGTGTTCATCAATGTATAGAAGATATTCCTATAGCACAGAGTACAAAGGCCAGTGGTAGAATTCAAATAAAGGTTTGGCTTTCTCCTTTTGTTAATGATGTGTATGGTAAAACCTCAATATCTATGTGTGCAGTTATATCAGCGCTACAGTGCCCCTTGAAGGGCCATTAGGGGACTAATAATGGACCTATCATCTCAAAGTTTCTAAGTGATAAAATACTGTAAGAATTTGCATTTAAAATATTTCTTTCCAGCTGAGAACCCTGGTTCTGATGCTGAATGATCCGGTAAAGTCATCTCATGGCAGGTTCTGAGAGGACCAGAGAGGTATCTGCCCCATTGTCAATCTGCCGATGTCTATAATAGACAGTTGGAAAACACTTTTTCTCCTTAATGAACTGAACAGTTTGAACTGTTAATTGGTTGAGGTTCATTTTTAGAAATGTGTTTGTTCAATTTCCCTTTGTTTTCTTGTTAACTTTCCTGCCCTTTTACACATAATCCCCATGGGTATCGCAAAGTCATCACACTCAGCCAGTTGTTATCCAACAGACAACCAACTAATTAAACTTCTAGAGAGAGAGAAGAGTTCCCATGGGCCAGGTAGACGGTGCATGAATATCCACTGAGGGCTGATGGGATAGATAATGGGATATTTTTATTTTATCGCCTCACCTGTTCCTCTCTATTAGGTCTCAAGTTTAGCAAATCACTTTTATTTAGTCAATAAGACAGACAAGATATGGATAAGGCAAGAATTTGTAGCGTGAGGTGGTCATCAGGTCAACCCAATACTGAAATGGTGGCTAATAATATGGTCTAAGATGGCTTTGCCCTCTTACAGCCTGGGAGACCATCTAAAATACTGCAGGGCCATTCCAGAACTAAATCTCAGTACCTTCTCCCTTAGCCTAGATGTGGGTTTTACAAGCCATGTGTTTATTCAACTTTCTTATATGTAAAACATAACCTAAACAGTTCCACTTCAAAACAATCCCAATAACCAGAAGTCCAATCACGGGAAGGTGACATTTTCCCTGGCTTTTCAGTAATTATAGTGAATATAGATAGATTGCAATTGTATAGAGATTTAGATTGTAAGCTCTATGGGGCAGGGACCCCCAACCTCTTGTGTCAATCACAACCTAGCACTTAAATTGTTGTCTCCTTGTGATATTTTACTTGTATTGTTTAATGCACTTTTCCCATGTCTCTATTGTTCTTGTGTTGCTGAATTGTACAGCGCTGCGTAAATCTGAGGCTCTTTATAAATAAAATTATACCTACATAATAAGGGTTACGGGTAGTATTATAGGTGTGTAAGTAGTGATTTAGCATAATGAAGTCATGAGTGGAAAGATGAGGTAAATTTCTTGTACTGAGATCTAATCCATTCAGTCCCATGAGTTTCTCCAGGTTGTACATATGAATGTTAGTGTTCATCTGTACAGTTAGTTACCCTTGCTTCTTATATGAATATGCTGCAGTGTTCATCAATGTATAGAAGATATTCCTATAGCACAGAGTACAAAGGCCAGTGGTAGAATTCAAATAAAGGTTTGGCTTTCTCCGTTTGTTAATGATGTGTATGGTAAAACCTGCAAACAGCATTATTCAGGAACATAAATGCAAATACCCTACACTGGGTTTAACACTACCTGCTGCGGAGACCTATCTCAAAGTGAAAAGTGATATGCCCACCACAACTGTACAGAGGAAAATAAACCCTTCCCTCTTGGTCATCTGATCAGTCCAATTAGTAATCTGTGAGAGATGTGCTGAACAACCAGTCATTAATCAGACTGGTCTGATGATCGAAGTGGAGGTGGTTCAAATGGTGATAAAAGCTCTTGCCTGAAAATGTAGCATTGAACAGAATCCCAATGAGGGTGTTAGCACTAGCTCACTTCCTGGATTCCAGTAGTTCATTCACACATGTTCTACACACTTCCTTTCTAAACCAGCTTGTACTACTTAGTGGTTCCCCATGCATTCCCCAGATGGTCTTCATCTTTCCTACTTCAATATGTGTTAGCTAGACCTTGTCAGTACTGTTCCCATTGCTCCTCCTGAGCTTTCTATACAATATTTTTGTTTAGTGAGGGACTGCCTATATAGTTCTCACGTCTTTTGTGATGCTACACCAAGACGTCTTCGTAAATTCTCAAGCAATATCATGTTTTCAAGAAGAATGTTGGCTTAGCCAATCAGTAAAAGCGAAAGAAAATGAGCTCAGCATCAGGTGAATCCCGAAGTGTCTTCTGCTCTTCTGGTGGACCAGTCTAAGCCTGTACTGGAGAGGACATTATAAAGTGCCCTAAGCCACAGGCTGGTTGGCATGCTATATTCCATCCATGTTGTAGTTAGCTATATCAGCCCTTTGTGACTGGCAGAGGACTTCTTTCAATGCTGAAAGAAAAATCACATTGTTAGGAATAACCCCTCCTTGTTATGCCAGCCGTGGCTATGGCACAGCCCTTGACTGCACTTTTGTAAGCCAGAGGGTGGAGGGGGTGGTCCTAAGCCCCCTGCTCTCTGTAGTGCCAGTGTTCTCTGTTTCAGTGTGACATGGAGGACTGCTGGAACATTACTGGTGAGCCAGTTAACTTACTGAAGGGCTAAGCACAGGCTGGCTGGAATTTAGCATGTCACTGAGCCTACTGTAACTTTACCTTCCCTTTAACAGGTAACCACAACAATCATTGCGCTCATACTCATTCTGTTTAGCTGCAGGGTTTTATAGTTTCTCCCCTGCATACAAAATCTCTGCTAATGTCTTTTACCAATGAGTATACATTCATATTGCTTAGTACACACTGAACATCTCCCACAATCCTCTATGAGAGCAGTACTATCTTCATGCATGTACTAATAATCACCATTAGCTTAATCTATACTCTGCCATCTGTGGTATACTGGGAACCACCACCAGAAACCAGGGACCCCCCCCCCCCCATTACAAATGGTTCTTCCCCAAACTGACAAGTGTTTAAAGAGATCACACAAGCCTGGATGTTGGCTCGCTTTAAAGGAACAGTCCATCTGAAATTTAAAAAAACAAAACAAAAAACATTTGATTATTTATGCTAACACTTTTTAGTAAATATGATTTATTATCAAATTTTTTAAATTTCTTACCTGTAAAGTAGTGCTATACAGCACTTCCGTGTTGCATATCCTCCAACAGCGAGCATGTGATCAGTGCATGATGATGTGCACGCTCTCCCATGTGACTTCTAGGAAATGCTTCAGTAGGAGCGCGGCTAGCAAGGAATGCGCTCCTAATAGGAATCTCCCGTATAGGATGCTGTAGAGTCACCGGCGGTGTCCCAGGATGGGGTATGCAACATGGAAGTGCTGTATAGCACTTCTTTACAAGTAAGAATTTTAACTTTTTAAAAAAATTTGATAAAATGGATATACTAAAAGGGGTTAATTAGCATAAATAATGATTTTTTTTTTTGGCAAGACTGTACCTTTAAGTCGAGCCTCGTTGTTAAGTTAACAGTTAAGGCTTGTGCTTTGAATGACACACAGGATCCTGCTGGTGACGCTCTTACTAGGTCTCTTGGTTTACTAAGTTGGCTGGGGCCCACACAGCTTAAAACCTAAATAAAAGTGTAGGAAAATGGAAATAATATTAATAATATAGATATTTCATTTCCTAAAAAATGTTCTAGATGTAAAAATATTGTGCATTATGTATTATGCAATGTATTCTATAGAAATAATGTGATAAGGTTATTTAGCGACTCCATCTAGGAGTGCAAAGAAATCCAGGCTGCTCACTGAGTTATATTAAATGGAAATTTATTTGCATTGAACAAGTTGTTTTGGGTTTTCCGGCTAGTTCTCTATGAATCAAACAGAATAGTTTTACTTGCAGTTTAGGTGTTCCTCCTATTCGTAAGATACAATCAACTATATTAGCCCCATCGCTGCAGGGCTGATTATTAATATGTTCCGATGCATGGAATTGTCAGCAGCCTTTTCGGCGCACAACTGAACTACTTTATTATGGGCCCTGCATAGTGGATCATTTAGAGGTTTTTGGTGTTAAAGGGATGGAGTTGTCAAACAGATTTTTAATCAGTTTTGCTGCATAGCACATGGTCTCAGCAGTCTATAGCAAGAAGTGGACATGAGTAGATTAGCAGTTCAGCATGGGCATATGTCAATCTATGCAACTGGTCATTTATTGAAATCTTATCCCTTTAAAACCAAACACATATAAAATGCACATGCTTTGGTGCTGATCTGAGATCAGGTGCAGGCTTCAGGTGCGTGCTTCAGGTGCAGGCTCCAGGTGCAGGCTCCAGGTGCGTGCTTCAGGTGCAGGCTCCAGGTGCGTGCTTCAGGTGCAGGCTCCAGGTGCGTGCTACAGGTGCGTGTTACAGGTGCAGGCTCCAGGTGCGTGCTTCAGGTGTGTGCTACAGGTGCAGCTGTTGTAAGCAACCAATCATGTTTCCGAAGTGAGGCTATTCTAAGTTTAGCTATACAGAAGCATTTCT
This sequence comes from Pipa parva, assembly GCA_019650415.1. Taxonomy (NCBI): domain Eukaryota; kingdom Metazoa; phylum Chordata; class Amphibia; order Anura; family Pipidae; genus Pipa; species Pipa parva. The sequence continues at coordinate 1,780 of WMED01026927.1, read as the reverse complement.
TTCTGAGCCTTTAGGGTGAAATTTACTAAAGTCAGAAATTATTATATTTTCTTAACATTTTTGCCCAATTTTCAGAAAAAAGGAAAAAATAAATAATTTCCATCTTTAGTACATTTTGCCCTTTAGTGTCCCTTAAAATAGGACACAGCGAAATTTACAAAACTCAAAAAGGTCATTTTCGACCTCTTTGAGTTTTGTCGATGTAAAAGCAGGCGTTTGATCGGAAAATATTGATCAATATTTTTCAATCGATTTTTTTTTTTTTCCATTTCAAGCATTTTGATTGATTTTGTTTTTTTAATGGAAAAGTAGCCACAGTAATTATGTAAAGTATGGCTAATTTTCCATAAAAAAGAAACCGATGGAAGATTTCATCCCTTAGAAATAAACTCCAGACTATAAATGATGGTCCATATTCTATTCTGACCCTTATTTATCTTATTACTGTACTGTTTGGTAGTAGAGCCTTCTAGTGACATCTAGTGGTTAGAGCAAACACTTACACACCAGTAGTTACAGAATGTTATTCAACATTATCATTTATGCATTGTATGTATTCATTTATCTAGCGAGTGCTGATATGTATGTATAACGCTATCATTAACAGGGAGTTACACTAGCTGCTATCATTCCCAAGATGCAGGTCCTGATTATATTTGGAGGTGTTCTCTTTATAAATAATGATTAAATAATGTGTGGTACACTTAGGCCGGGGTCGCACTGGTGTATAGGTGCGAGTTGCTAAAAAATGCCAAAAATACGCATGGCAAAAAAAAAAACTATTGAAAGTAATGACTGATATGCGTACACTGTCACACTTGCGTTTCATAGAGAGGAACATGTCGCGTTTTGCGAGCGCCTGGACACGAACTTTAACAATGCGATCGGATTAGTAGAAATAGGAACAGAAAAATAGCGGTCACACAGGGATAAAAAGCGAAGCGTAAGTGCCTATTACTTATATATAAAGCGCGTCCCGAAAATACACCAGTGTAAATGTGCCGGTGAATTTTCGCATTGTGCTTTTCACATATACGGTGGGCTTATAGTTAATACAAACACCCAGTAGTTCTTTCATTGCTTTAAAGAACCAGTAATATCGGGAGGGACATTTGCTATTCAGATTAGTGAATTAGACATTATACAGGTAACAATGTTATCTGTAATATCTCTGACAGTGTATCACATGTAATTCCCTAATACCTAGTATATGTGGCATCATCCAAAGTGCTGGCAAAATATCAAAATAGCAGATTACCCACAATTACCTCTTCCTTCTACTGGGTCTGCTTAACATCGTACAGTGTGGCTCTATCTCAGTACAAAAAATAAACAACGTATTATTACTTCTCTTTAATCTTTATAACAGGTTGTCACAGAGGACTGTTCAATTTATATACTTGAACTTACACTGGAGAAAACATATGTAGAAAATACACAATAGCACAATAATTTGCATGAGAAGTCCTTTCATTTATAATCTTAGAAACAGCTGGTTCTGACATCAGAACTAGCCATTTATAACTTAAAGGGGCACTATAGTGCTGATATAACTGCACACATACATATAAAACTCCTTTATACTAAGCCAATTGCTGACACAAATAGTTAAAAAAACATTTAGGGAAGAAATAATACTTGCCTCTTTGTTTCCCTTAATTAGTTTTCCTGAGAGCTGACATTTTCCTTCCCCTGACCTTTTGGCCGCATAATAGAATGTAGGAGATTACAGAAGGAAAGCTGACTTGTGCACATATGCTAAGTAGTAAGTAGGGTAAAA
>WMED01026926.1:327-10724 GCA_019650415.1 Pipa parva | reverse complement strand
TCACTTCGCACAGACTGATATGCGCTCGCTGATGTCCTGCACATGGACATCAGTGAGCGCTTTAAAGGAATTCCAGTCTCTGTGAGACCAAAAGAGTTGCGTCGCCGAGACTGCAATCCCTTTAAAGCGCTCCCTGATGTCCGCGTGCAGGACCTCAGGGAGTGCATATGAGTCAGTGCGAAGTGAGGCGAGGACTCCGCACCTCACTTCGCACTATCGTGAATTACTCAGAGTATATGTGTCTATTCTGTATAATTTACTGTTGTGTAAAGTCCCTTTGTATCTTTTATCTGAAGGATGACCCACATTACTGCACTGCAGTGTCGGAGCGAATTCAGGATCTGATCTCCGAGTTGGCGCTAAGTAAAGGGACTTTCATAGCTTTGTACCCACTGATCTGTCTGCATCTCCGACCCACTGTGCTGGGGGGCACCCTTCAGGTGTGGCGACTGGCGCACTTAAAACCAGAGTTGCCTCAAACAGTTGATCAATGCAGAAGGTTGTCATTGGCTCAGTAACATTGCAAACTGCATTTATTTAGCCTCTAAATGATATTTTTTGCATTTCTGGACATTATCTCATGGGAAATGAACAAAGGGGGAAACAGAATCAATGATTTGGCCAAACTGACCATGACAAATTCCTAAAATAAGTTTTTTTATTTGTGCCACAAAACTGTGTATATTGTTAATTATAAAATACATTAATTCCGAAAAAATGATGAACTTTTTCACTCGGAACATTCTAATTCTTCATGATTACGAGTGGGGTGGTTTTGCCAGCTCCTTCTTTTACTGGTACAAGGTTTAAATTGACCAGACCATTGCTATAATCCAGAGACCAGGATATTTATATATTTTTTAAATATATTACTGCAGCGGTTCTCAACCTACCTAAGACTGTGACCCCTGTGATGACATCACTATGCTGACATTGGGGCGCGACATCATCACATACACGTCACATGATGATGTTCGGGCACAATGTTATCACGCAGGAACCTCTATATAAAGGGACCTGCAAAAAATACCAGACCTAGTTAGAGGAGCAGTTTGTTGAACCCTCAGTATTACTGTATAAATTAGTTTCAGTACATACTGTATATGCCACACCGTCCTTTATACAGACTTCAGTACTCTTTTATGTGTCTCTCTTTTAAAGGGAAGCCTTGGCATGTATGATCTGGGCAGCCTATTTTATAGTAGTTAAATAAGATGAAGTGGAATCATAAACTGCAGACAAACAAATAGTTCACCCATTAGACCTAAATAAAAGCTCTGTCTCGTCATTTGGAAACAAAATAACTCTAAAATAAGCCAACCAAATAATCCCTTTATTCAGATGCACTGGGAAATTCTAATGCACTTATGCCCTGGGTTCTGCATTATTAAGCTGTTAAAGTGCACCTGTCACCTCAAAACTAATACTAATTTAGGTTCTACTAATGGAACAAACATTTTTTTAAATGTATATGTATTATATATCATGATCTAGCAGGGATCTGATTGCAGGAGCTATAGTGTCAATCATCATTTAGCCCTGCCCAACCCAACTCAGGAAAGAAAAGTCAGGCTGACGGAAGATGACAGAGAAATGCTGTATAAATGTACATAAAAAAAACATACTTGCAAAAACATTTAGAACATAAATTAGTATTATAGTTTTGAGGTGACAGGTGCACTTTAAAGGTAGGCTGTAGTCTGTATATAGTATAGTGGCGGAGCACTATATAAATACTGCAACGTGCAGGAGCAGTACATTTCTCAACTTTCAGCTATGTTCATCATACCTACATACTATGCTTCAGAAATATTTGTAATCAGCCCATGCTGCACAGCAGAAAGTACTAACTGTACTTCTGTAGTGGGTGTTTGTGGACTTTAATTGTGAGCGTATTGTGAATGAGTGCACATCAGTACTTAATGCCTTTTACCCAGGTGAGAAAGGCAGATGTAAATGCAGAGAATAAACAAGCAGTAGCATGCCTTTATCTGCTACGGGCAAAGCACACATTCCCTGCTGTCTTTTATATAGGAGGCTGGTAAAAATAACCCCTTTCTCTTGGTGGAGAAGCAGCAGTCTGGTGCTGCCACCTTCTGGATAAATGCAGTAGTTCACTGGTGTTGTAGAACTGTAATTTATCAAATAAAAGAATGTTAAAAGCCACAAAAATAAAACCTCAAATGGATTTCTAGTTACAGTATATTCACTTTGTGTTTCTTAATGTAATACATTGTGTCTATAGAGTAAGATATTTAGTTATTTAGCTTTAATAATCAGGCTTTAGGACACATTTCCTGTACATGCTTTATGTAAATCTCCATAGAAACCAACAGGGTGTGGTCTGTTTAACAACATGGCTGTATTTAATTAACTGCCACTTAATTAAAATGGGATTTCTGTCTGTTACTAGTTTGTATTTGGTTGTTCTTTTTTATAAAAAGAACAATTAAATAACCCCCAGATGGGACAAAACAGCAAATCCATTAAAATAACAGTAGTTTTGTAAATCCTTCCCCTCCCTTCCATTAGTCCTGAACATCACATTCTCCTAATGACAATTTCCAGACCTTTAACTCCTTGCACTCCAGTGATAACATGCGCACCACTGGGGAGTATGGGTCCGGTTAATACCTGGAGGTGCACACCTGCAACCAATCTGAAGTTTGCATTATTCTTTCTACTGTAGTTGCAATAATTTGTTTCTGTGGATTACGCCCTCTGTACAAGGATTTGTATGTTTGTTAAATACACAATATTGGTACTTGCTTTTGCAGGCAGGTGACAAGGTTTAATTTCCAATTTCTATGTTATAAATCACATGTGTGAACTTGGCTATTTGCGAATAAATGGCACCTGTGTATTAAGGGTCACAGCATTGTAAGCACACAGTGAGCTCAGACAATAGGGTGTTTTCGCTGCCTATAGTAATGTATGTAAAATGCCTATGTGCAATCATAGCTTTGTGATATACTGTGATCAGAATTGAAAAATACTGCAGAAAGCTCATTACCATGTTAAATGCAGCTTATTGAACAATTCTGTCTATACCCCAGTGCTGTATATATGTTGGTTGCATATAGGAGGATCTCCGGTACCTTTCCAGCTATAAGTCTAGTTTAATAAATACTGCATCCTTGCAGCAGGTTCTTAGATCATTGCCTTTCTGATACAAATAATTTAACATGGAAGGCTAACTAGATTAGAATCTGCATTTCATGCAAAATCACTCACTTTGATCTACCATAATTGTATCTATTGTTCACTTTTAAGGGGGTTCCAAAAATTGCACCTTTCTAATGCTCATACACTAGTGGCGCCTCTGTGTTGTCATTGGTGTTAGCAGTACTGCTCTCACTATGCGCTCATTGAGCAGTAGCTCACCCCAAGAGAAGGATGGTTGTAGTTCATTGCCTTACAGCTTGGCTGCAGCGCATGCAACTTCATTGACACTAAGGGAGACAGACATTTATTATATATATATATATATACTTTTTATATTTAATTGTTCATCTTTATACCCTCAAAACAAATGCCTCATGAATATTGGTAAATTCCTCTTTGTATCTAGCAATAATATATTTCACAGGGAACTGCTAGTAGAAATTACCCACAATTCTTCAGTCTCATTTGCATAACCTAATTTACATATTCAGATTGTTTAATTATCTTGTTGATACTTAAGTATGTGGTTGTATCTTCCATAATGGGGCAGGGACTGAAGTGAATGATGAATCTCTGTAAAGCACTGCGTAAAATAATAGCGCTATATAAGAACGAATAAATAATAATAATACATTGGTCCTACCTGTTACATTGTATATGAGTGAGAAAAGTTTGGTTAAATAAATATGCATAGTATCCACACTTAGATTGTAAGCTCCTTTGGGCAGGAACCTCCAACCTCTTGTGTCAATCACTAGCACTTAATTTGATGTACCCTTGTTATATTTTACTTGTATTGTTTAATGCACTTTTCCCTTGTTTGTATTGTACTTGTATCGCTGAATTGTACAGCACTGTGTAAATTTGTGGCGGTTTATAAATAAAATTATACATACATTATCAGATTGTTAAATGCAACTTGTTGAACAATTCTGTCTGTATGTACCCCAGTGCTATACTGTTTGTATGTTGGTTGCAAATAGGAGGACTTCTGGTACCTTTCCAGCTAAAAGTCTAACAGTAGTTAATACTGTATCTTTGTAGCAGGTGCTTAGATCATTGCCTGTCACTGATACAAATCAAACAATTCAACATGGAAGATTAATTAGATTAGCATCTGCATTCTATGGAAAACTATTCACTTTCCTCTATCATAATTCTGTTTGTCATTTACTTATTAGGGGGTTCCAAAAATTGCACCTTTCTAATGCTGATACACTAGTGGTGCCTCTGTGTTGTCATTGGTGTTAGCAGTACTGCTCTCACTATGCGCTCATTGAGCAGTAGCTCACCCCAAGAGAAGGATGGTTGTAGGTCATTTCCTTACAGCTTGCCTGCAGCTCATGCAACTTCATTGACACTAAGGGAGACAGACATTTATTATATATATTTTTTATATTTAACTGTTTAATTGTTCATCTTTATACCCTCAAAACAAATGCCTCATGAATATTGGTTAATTCCACTTTGTATCTAGCAATGATATATTTCACAGGGAACTGCTGGTAGAAATTACCCACAATTCTTTGGTCTCATTTACATAGCCTAATTTGCATATTCTGTTTGTTTAATTATCTTGCTAATACTTAAGTATGTGGTTAGATCTTCCATAATACATTGATCCTACCTGTTACATTGTGTGTGAGTGAGAAAAGTTTGGTTAAATAAATGTAAAATATGCACAGTATCCATTCTGTTACCACTTCCTGTATTATTCTGCTTGTTAAGGGAAAGTTATTTCCTGTGTGCTATGGCCCATGGGATACTGATGACCCCCACTTGTACTTTGTAGCACGATTCTACCCAAGAAGGCTGCTGTCCACCTTAAACCAGTGAGCGGATCTCTCTCTCTCTAAATGGCAGGTGCGGACAGTCAGTTACATCAGTGCAATAAGATCGCAGATTTCAGTAAGGAAGAGAAATAACATTTCAAATATTCAGCAGTGTTAAGATGGGAAATTAATTGGCTGGCAATCACAAAATGGAACCATTTCAAGATAAAAATAGGTTTTTAAATTCCTCATCTACTTTTACCCAACATTCTGCACTGATCGCAATCACTCATTTAGCCCCTCTGCTTTGCACTCTCTATGGAAATTGTACAGTCATTATGACTTTCTGTAAGAAAATATATTGCACGAGTATTCAGTGCGGACGCAAACAGTGCTGCATGCAAACTATTGTGTTCGAGATCTAGAGACACTTCATTTATGGCCCCTAGCAACCAGTGCATAGGTTGAAGGTCATCTTTAAATGTTTATTTTTGCATTAGTTATTGTCTTACATTTTTCCCTCTTAGTAATTTTAATTTCTGTATTTAACATATAATTATAATCCTGCCACTGGGTGAACAAGCACTTGGTTTACTATTGTTATTTAACATATCCTAATCCACTCCATCTTTTTAGAAGAGTATTGCAGTAAATTTATACATTACTATTGTTCTGTTTTTGTTACTGCTTAAATAGGTTCCAAAAATTGCACCTTTGCTATTGCTAGTGTTGGTTCACTAGTGATGCTTGGTGTGTTTGTGGTGTTAGCAGTACTGCCCACACCAATGCATTTTTTTTGGTTTGTATTTTTTCATAAAAAAAAGTTAACTCCATTACAATATTTACACCATTGTTCATGTACATCCTTCTCCTATATTTTTAGCTTTCAACATCACATATATATGTTTTTTTTTTTTTTTGTTTTTTTTTTAAGGTTAGTGCACATACATCCTTGACTGCCATAACATGCTGTTAGAATAATATGTTTCTGGCTTTCCAGATAGCTTACTTTATTGAATTCATTATCTGCCATGTTCTGATTAGTTGAACCTGGTCACATTCCATTCCCTTACCGTAGAACACTATTTTGTAATTTAATCTCTTAAGATTTACAATTTCTTTTAATACTTTCCCAAACCTTTTCCAAAGTTTTTGTGTAAATTGACAATTCCAAAACAAATGCATTACCGTTCATATCATCTGCGAGCCCCTTGCCAAGTCTCTTATAGGAGACCTAAAGCTAAAAAATAAAAAAAGACAGTTTACATACTTACCTTTATATAGAGCAGGTTGATTACAGTCACAGCACGAGCTGTGCTGTAATTAGCTGGCTCCAGATGCTTCCCCCGACGCCTCCTGACACAGAAACTAGCGAGCAGCTCCTTCTTCTCCTTCCCCAGCTTCTACATCATCACACTCATTGTGGGGAGCGTTCTCATTTGCCCCCGCAATGAACGTGATGATGTTTAAGCCTTGTAACACCAGTGGTGTTACTGGGTGGGAGGAGCTGCGGTGCTTGCTGCCAGTGAGCCAGCACTGTGAGAAGCATCGAGGAAATCACGAGCCGGCTAATTACAGCACAGCTCATGTATCGACTCATTATAAGGTAAGTATTTTAACAGTCCTTTTTTTTTTCTCTGTAGTTCTCCTTTAAATACTGGAAATTTTTGGCTAGAGCTGCATTGCGAACTATAGCCCATGCAATATCCTGAATGAGATTTTTCTTAGTTACCATGTTCCAAATATCCATTGATGTTTCTGTGTTATATCTCTATTAAACATACATCATCTTCTTTTTTATATTTATGCCTGAAAGATTTTTCTAACAGTATTTCTTCTTTTTTTATATTGTTTGAGATTGTATTGCTTGCAGATTCTATGTAGAATCACATAAAAATGTCGTGGGAGCAAATTGTACAGCCTGTTTTCATATTTTACCCATCCATTTTTTTTTTGTTTGTTTTAGAAAACCCAACCTCCTGCATATGTCATAAAACTTGTGACATTCCATTTTTGTAGGATTTTAAGTACAAGTCTAGGTTCACACTAGCGTATGACACGCAGCGTATAATATGCTAGTGTGGAAAAAAAAATACAGCTCAATGAAAGCCGATAGTACTTATCAAGTTCCAGACACTCTCTAGCGTGTGACGAGTGTATGCTGGGTCCAGAACGTTGTGTGTCGGATTTTAGCAGGCACATAAAATGCGACCACATGGGAAGTGCCTTGAATGCAGAGGGAGCGTTCACACTGTCACTACAAGAACAATAGAAAAATACACTCTGGCTTATTTTTCTATTTTTTTTCTTTCTTCATACTAGCGAATGATGCGCTGTGCATCATACGCTAGTGTGAACCTAACCTAAGGGTTGCACGTTTAATTGATAGAAACTGTTTTATGTTTGGTACATCCCTTCCTCCATTTTTTTTTTTTTGTTCTTTAAACATAATGGTTCTTCTTACTTTCTCCATTTTTGACCCCCAGATAAAAATGAATATTTCTTGTGTTTGTACATAGCACCACTATGTTATTCATGTAGGCTAAACTTTTAACTTCCTTTCCCTTACTTCCTGGTAGTTGCACTCCTTTAATTTCTCTTTTCTTATTTGCTGTAAGAGGGATTCTAGTATGCAAATGAAAAGTATTGGAGACGGGGCAACCCTGTCTCTCACTCCTGACAATTTTTATTTGCTGTGATGGGAAACCATTTATTATTATTTCACTGGTTATCAGTTTATACAAGGCTTTGATTTTGCTCACAGGTGTTTTAGGAATTTGGAATGTTTATAGGGCTTTAAAAACTAAATCATGACTGACTCTTTATGCTTTCTCAAAATCTAGAGAGAAAACTGTTATTTTACTATTTCTGTCAATACTGTCATATATGATGTCTCTTATCAGGATTCAATTCTGCCATATGGACCTACCTGGAACAGCAAACAACTGTTCTTTATGTATTTTCCCTATTATCTCTTTTAATCTATTTGTTAGTACTTTTGCAATAATTTTCTAATCTACATTCAGAAGACTTATAGGCCTATTGTTATTAATACTGTTTCTGACCCCTTTTTTATGTAATAATGTTATTTGCCCATTCTTCTGTGAACTTGTCAACTCACCACTATCTAATATATAGATATAGTTATAATATATATCGTATATCATTTCGAAAAAAAAATCTTATTTTATCAAATCTCAGTATTTAAGATAAAATTCTATTTATTTTTTGTGTTGCTCGGTTTTGTCCAGGGAAATCCATCGGATAACTCCAAATAGCTTTCCTCTTTCCACATCTTTGTGACACTTTTTTTTTCTTTTTTTTTTACATTTGTTTCTAACTTTTCTCATTTCTTAACATTAAAAGTTAACTAAATTACAAAATTTACACCATTCTATTATAGAGCAGCATGGCATCCCAAGAGAAGGATAGGTAGCTTATAACTAAACATTTAAACTTATTAGGAAAGAGGAAGAGTTGATTATGGTCAGTGTGAGTTTAAATGTATGCTGATATGGAGAATAGATTATTTATAATGGGAAGAAAACTTTTAACAAGGTGTTGTTCAATCTATTAAATTGAACACATGGTTGCCAATGATGCACTGCGCCACCTAGCTGCAGAAATTTGTATTTAGAGACTATATTTTGAACATGAGGTTTTCTGCCCTTTCCCTGATTTATTAGAAAATTCATATTGGCTTTGTTTTATTTTGTAATTTTATTTATTTAATTGCATTTTTTTCTTTGTCTTTCAGGTTGCATTGCTGGGAATGGACATTTTGTCTGCCCTAGTGTCACGTTTGCAAGACCGGTTCCGAACCCAGATTGGCACTGGTAAGCGAATCCATTCTCCTAATCAGTGATCTTTTATCGGTAAATGTGTACCTGCAACATTCAACTTCTGTGACTGCTGAATTGGGTTCCTCCCTGGGCTGTACTGCATTACATCATGCTTTATAAACAAGAAACCTGATGAGCCTGTGTCAGCCCAGCATGCTTTTATGTGCTGCACTATTCTAATTGACCTGAGAATCTGTGAATCACTGTGCATCCTGTGTATATCCCATGTGCATCCTGTGTTCGCCCAACATGTTTTTATGTGCTGTACTATTCTGATTCACCTGAGAGATAATCTGTGAATGGTTGTGCAATATGTGTCCATCCCATGTGCATCCCGTGTTCACTCAACATGCTGTACTATTCCAGTTTGCCTGAGAGATATTCTTGAATCTGTATTTCCCATGTCCATCCCTTGTATATCCCATGTGCATCCCTTGTCCGCCCTCGTTGTGCAGTACTCGCTGAATCACACTATTGACTTTGTGAATCTGTAGAATTCTTCCCCCTCTGATGGAAGCCTTTTTTCTTTTTTCCTGTAGTCATTCAGAGTTTGATTGATCGCCTAGGAGATGCCAAGGACTCTGTCCGAGACCAAGATCAAAGCCTTCTGCTAAAGATAATGGAGCAGGCCTCTAACCCTCAGGTATGGATGATTCCCTCAAGGTCATGAGAGGTGTATATACGTGTTACACTGTCTGGTCTCTGGTGTTTGGTGGGGATTAACCTTTCACCATCACTTTTATAAAGGGGTGTTTTACACCTGCAATTACCTTGAAATACAGGTTTCCCAGCAGTCCCAATGAGCAAGCTGCCTCGTGGGATATTATTCCTTAGTTCCTGTTTTTCAGTAGACCACAGTCAATGCAGCAGCACAACCATCATATGTTAAATGGTTTTTCCATAAAGTGCATGTCCACAGCTGCCACTCAACACAATAACCAATGAAGCTAATAGATGACAGTCTAATGCCTCGTTGTGTGTCTGCAAGGCCTGGGAGGTGTGTTCATTAATTGTATCTTTGCAGTACCTGTGGGATCGGATGTTGGGAGGATTTAAACACAAGAACTTTCGTACACGGGAAGGAGTCTGTCTCTGTCTTATAGCAACTCTCAATGTGTAAGTGATAAATTTGTATTAATTACAGAAATATGGCTTTGTATATGCAATGAGAGTTATAACGATTGTCTGTCAACATCATAGGTATGGCGCCAACAGTTTGATGCTGAGCAAGATTGTACCACATATATGTAACCTGCTGGGAGATCCAAATAGCCAGGTGAGGCTGCTGGGACACAACCAGAAGCTCCGTTACACAAAAAAAAAAAAAAAATTCCTATTTGGGTTAGCAGGGCAATTGTTTCTGCCTGGTACTTGTATTTGTAAAAATGTCAGTTTGAAGTTGAATTTCCAGTTTGTATTGGTTTGTGTTTTTGCCTTTGCTGATTGCAGCTGTCTTTAATCTGCGATGTAAATGAACTCGTGGCCATTGCCATTGTTTTTAAAAGAACTTTAGTTTATAACATATTCAAGAAGTGACCCATCAAGCTGTCAGAACTAGACAGCCAATCTGGCATTGCATTTCTTTTGTGCTCCCTCTGTTGGTGGAAAATGGTTGTAT
>WMED01026924.1:0-10725 GCA_019650415.1 Pipa parva | reverse complement strand
CCAGTGGCTGTTTGAAACGTCAAGAGCTGTAGATCTTTCATAGTTCTAAAGCCCCATGTGGGTAGAATATTGACACACCGGTCACATATTTACCTGAGAAGGAGTTTCCACACCTTGGAACTTGGTGCTTACACTTGTGTCAGTCCTTCTTTCTCCAAAATAATCCAGACTTTCCTAAAACGTAATTAGCCAATTTCAGTTGGCAGCTATAACATTATCAAATGATCAATATTGACAGGAAATTTCCTTCTCTTAATTTGTCAAGGTTAAAATTTATAAACAATTCTTGCACAGAAAAACTGGATGCCTAGGCTTTATGAGCGAAAGGTTTTACTTACAAAAAAAAACCTCATGTTACATGTTGCACAGCTAGGAGTTATCAGTAGATTAACAGAATGAATTAAACGAGTTTGTATGATGTTAAATGGGCAAACAGAAATTTGTGCAAGGACCAGAACCACCAGAAAAAAGAGATTTTGACCCACCCAATCAAAGTTAAAGAGCACTTAGACATATATGAAATGATTAGCATACAACTGCAGATCCAAACTGGCAGCTGCAATCCCTCTTTTGCTTATTAAGATGGTTCTTTCAAATGGAAAATATTTAAAACCACTTCCTATGGCATTTCAGCTTGCTGTAATAAGGTTTATTAAGATTTCGGTTATCATAAAGTCATGTTTAGTTTTTCTTTAACAGTTCTTGCTAAAGAAAAAAATGCATTTAATTAGAAAATCTCAAGCAATTTTCATGATAAAAAATAGAGCGCAATACCTATTGCCTGCATTCATTCCTCTCTAAGTAGGGAAGTATAGCGGGAGGATATCCCAAAATGACAACTGAAGGAACTACTGGGACAGGCAGAAAGGTATCTTTATTGTTTTTAAACTTAAATTGGTTTGAGATTTTCCAATTAAAATGGATTAGTAAAACCTTTTACTGGGAAAACAAGTCGGGCAATGTAATGTCCAGGGCTGTACAAAGTCTTACTTTGTCTGACTGGTTTCCATGAAATATTAAATAATACATGATCATTGCAAGCCCCAGAAAGCCAAATAGATAAAGAAATGACTGCATCCAGAAAATTAAAGATCAACACAAAGTATCGATCGATATGGGCATGTGCAGTCTGTTAGTTTTTCCAAAACTCAGGGGGCGGGTCTATGTGAGGGACTGACCTCACTTACATATACCCGGAAGCGAGCAGAGCGGTGATATATTCATTGAATGATCCTGGACTGAGTATCATCAGATGAATACTGATCTTAGTGTACTGCTTCTAGATCGATCAGGTAAGAATCATTTACCACTATAGTTCCCCTTTAAAGATAATATTTTTACTGTTAACTGATAACAATTTTACTGTGCCACATCGCAGAGTTTGCCCAATATGTGAAGATGGTGAAATGGCAAATAAAGAATTCGCACATGAACCATATGCCATGCCAAATGGCAATCTTCTTGCTGGTCCTATAAACATTTCCAGTAATGGGTGAAATGACTTTGAGAGTAAATGCACAGAACAGTTATTTGTAAAGCATTACCGCTGCACTCTCAAACTGATCGCTGTCAACAAGGTATGTGCAAACCATGGTGCCTGTCCGACCTAAAACATACAGAGAATAAGTGGAAATAAAATGACATATACATGGCTTTACAATTATGACCTTAGATAAAAATCAGGCTTAAGAACGCTAGTCCGAATGGGTGCGATGAAAAGATCTTGGTCATGATTACAAGGATGTTAATACTGATAATTAATTCAAACACTTAAATAAGACTGTATAGAAACGGAGTTTGAGGTAAACATCTGCATATGAGATAACACTAAAAGGGTTACTGACTGAAGTCTGAATTGTTGAATAAAGGTGTGAATTCACCAGCTAAAGAAGGTCGCAATAGATTGCTACAGTTGCAGTCGTGACTTTACTATCTGAATATTGTCGCAGTTGTGGATTTGCTATGGAAGTCCGTTATTTGAGAATGTGACTCACTTTGGACAGTAGCCCCCTAAATCATCCTATCAAAAATGCTCACATCCCACTGACCTGTACTGAAGCTTGATACCAGTCTGTCATTAAAGGAATACTATTCCCTCTGATACACTAAAATACATGCTTAGGATTCCCTACCCACACATTTACAGATACAGTTTACTGTAGGTATGTTTAAAAGAACGATGAATATCATTTTGCATTCTAACTAAAAGCATACAACTTTAGAACCCTTGTATAATTAAATATTTAATCCCCCTTTAAGATCTAAACCTAGTGCTCCATTGGCTGAAGTTGACATAGTACCCTGTGACACAAAATGGAAGTCCCTCTGGATTTAATTAGTAACAGCCATTTACAATTTTACCATGAATCTACCAAAAACACATGCAGTTCTTGTCTAATCAGATCCCACCTTTGCCTCCTTTGCAGTGGATGGCTATAACATTCTTTGGATCCTCTGCCATCCAAGTGCGTACACTTTTGGTAAAAGTCAACATGTCCCTAAAAAAAAATAAAGTTTCCTCTAGATTAACATGATTCATTTTTTACTTTGATTTTCAGATATATTAGGAGACCTTGAGACTGGCTAATAAATCAATGAGAAAAGGTAATGCAATAAAAACTTACGCTAGTGCAGGGACATTATGATCATCTATAAATACTCGCTCCACACGGTAGTGAAAATATTTTGGATCATATCCTCTCTCACCTGTAATAAACACAAAGTAAAAAAAATGAATTCAGAACTATTCTTACAGTTATATTTTTGCCTAAAAAGTCTTCATTGAGGACAATAAAGTTACAGCAGAAAACATCTACAGGAGTAGTGTAACAGATTTAGATTTCTTGCTTCATAGAATGATTTGAATTTTAAATGAGCAATAAATATATGCTGTAAAGTTTACAGCATTTACCCTTTTCCATTTCCCAAAGCATACACAACTTTTATATTGACTGAAGTTACAATGCATATCAAAGAGAATTTGGTTGCAAGCATTGGATGCACTTCATTCAGTTTGTATTTTAAAATATCTAGGCAGATAGCACACAATTCCCTATTGCAATCCCATTTTTAAATATTTGAAAAGTTAAAATAAATATATACTATATAGGTGGGGATTATGCATTTCAGTTGGTGTTTTTTAGTTTTTCTCAATAATTTCTTAAAGAGGAACTAATGTACCCTAACCATAACCAATATGCTAAATGTACAAGGTCTACCAGCTTAAACTGTTATTCTATAAAGCAAAAAATCAGAACCTTTGGGCTACAATGCTTTCTTACTGCTCGTGATAGTATCTTACGACTTCCATATTGGATCGTCATCAATATGATAATGAACCGTGACACATCATCACACATGTTGTTTGACTGGTGGGTTATATACAAGATACCTAGTAGCAGATCCCTGCCTTTTGCAGAGGACATTGGCAGTGTCAGACTGGCACACATTGGATTGGGTTCACCACAGAAACTGATTGTGTAAGGGCCCATTTGCATGATAGAGTTGGAGAGCAGCTAGATTTTATTATGGTTAATTTAATAAACTAAATGATAAGCAAAGCAGATTGGCAGGCACTAAGGAAAAGATTTTTTTACACCTCCACAACATTTCTACGTTGCCAAAAGCAGTGCAGTGACAAACAAAGGCAGTGTAAATGCCTGTAACAACAGATTTGCCTCCATAACCAAGACAGTGATCGAAACAAACCTTTTAAACCAACAAAATAATAAAAAATTACCAGTCAGTAAAGCAAACAAATGCAACCCTGGTCATATAGACAGCTGGCATTGGCAGGGAATAGACAAAAAGCAACAAATAACATTTTAAATACATTTTAAAGGAAAAACAGAGTGCCCTCAATTATTACCACAGAATGACCGTCAGCAACATCCCAATTTATTATGATGGTCCTTTTTTTGGTTCCGTCATAGTGGTGCTGCCCATGGTTGCCTATAATTTATGCTGAGTGGCCACCAATGCTCCATTTAATTCAGTGTCCAGCCCATCAATGTCCCACTTAATCCTCAGTAGTCCACTCAACTGACCATCATCACATGCACTTGTCAGTACCCTACATATTTGCCCCTTCAATGCACAGTTTGAAGAGGGATAATATTATGTGTTTTGCCAGATAATGGTAATGAATTATGATTCACAGTGGTAGTGGAACTTACTGCATAGGTTGTAGATTTTATAATGGTCTTTGTGCTTGGAGTCCAAGAACCTTGCAACATCCTGGAAAAAAAAAAAAGATATATATAAAATGTATAGAAATAGAAATTTAGGGTATAAAATTATTATACTAAATCAATCTTATAATTGTCCCCTCCTTCACTCTGTCTGAGGTAAATAAGTAACTAAATAAAATATAATTATGACGCAAGAAATGTATGAGAGCATCCCTTGCAATTAGATGCAAAATATTTTCAGTTTTGGAAGCAAAATCTTAATTTTACATTAAGAAAGGCTAAGGACAGGTCATGGAAGTAACCTTAAATCTAAACATGAATTATCCCTATTGTAATTTTAAAAAAAAACAACAACATGTAAAGATTGGAATACACCCACAATCCTTTGTGGAACTGCACCAATGAGAAACTACACATTGCACCCTTCTACATCCAAGTTAGTCCCCATCCCAAGCAAGTGTACAGGCAACAGATTTTCCGAAAGGGGGATAGTTACTGCTGTGTGTACAAATATAAAGATCCAGTCAGGTTAGGTATTAATGTTGCCAGAACTTCAGCAGTGACATCACATGTCTGGATTTGCATTCATAACATATCAAAAGGACTGCTGCGAGTCTGCATAACTGTGTAA
Source organism: Pipa parva (assembly GCA_019650415.1). NCBI lineage: Eukaryota > Metazoa > Chordata > Amphibia > Anura > Pipidae > Pipa > Pipa parva. The sequence continues at coordinate 5,904 of WMED01026924.1, read as the reverse complement.
ACAATACACAGAGCATAAAGACCAAATCTGGATTTTTATTTTTAATACAACAATTTTCAAGGCAGGTAAGTAGGCTTTATTAGTTCTTTGTTTGTAGGGGTCTTTAGTTCTTTTTTATGTCTCAGATCAGTTTGGCTCAATGACTTAAATGAGTGTTTCTGTTAAAGAAGCAGCTACTTATGGAACACATGTTAAAAGGAAACTATGACCGCTCACATGGGAAGAGTTTTGCCTGTTTACAGACTACCAGTGATTCATTCATCTGTGAGTGTCTGACTACAGCAGAATTTAAACATATCATCTGAAAATATGAAATTGCATAAGAAGCAACAGGAAGTGGGCAACCATAAACAATGCAATGGGGAATTTGCATGTTACTGTTTCAAAAGACAAGGTTTGAATTTTGAAAATCTTACTTGAATTTTAAGAAAAAAATAACTTTATTGTCACAGAGCATGAACAGAGAGAGGAGAAAATAGATCAAGTCATATGGATAAAAAGGGCAAATTTGACAAAGAATACTTCCCAAAACGAGAGCTATAACAGCAGAGGAAAGGATAATAGTAAGTAAGAGATAAAAACCAGTCCAAGGAGAACAAGGAATACCAACAAATGTAGAGAGAGCAGTTTCAGACTGTGGTTAGATACATTCATGTAAGACTATACCTCTATTGGATTCCTATAAAATGATTGCTTCCCAGATGATGGAAATGACATAGCAATTATACGATCTGTAGACAATAAAAGGAAGGAGCATTATAACAAACATTTAGCTTTCTGAATTTCAAACAATGAAATCTAGACATAGCAATGACCTGGATGCACTTCCCCAAACCCAAGTCAACCAGGATGATCTTGTTGGAATATTCCCCAAATCATCTTAAACTTTTAGTCATTGCGATTATGCAATCAGAAACCATCCTGAAGTATGTGTATAGGCTGAAATATCTAAATGAGATGGCTCCAGAGTCATCGCAAAAACAACTCTAGTAGTTGCAGGTTGCTAAAATATTCTTCAAAACATCCTATAAATTATTTTTACTAACCAAACCTATAATCTGATGATTTAAGAAATCATTTAGTTATCATCATTAACTTTCTAAAGTAGTTTGATGATCATTGGATGATACAAGGATGACTTCTAAATTTGTAATAGGATGTGAGCAACTGTAATCCTTGAGTAGGTTCCCACACAGTTGCAGACAAAATGGGCCTTATGATGGACACTGTTGTCTACCCGAAGGGCCTTCCATACATTGCTTTATCGGTTTATACAGTATGATTTAGTTTTCCTTTTGGTTATTATTGGGATCTTTAGAAGTATTAAAAACAGAAAATACAGGAGGGGCACAAACCTGTAATATAAGTTAGGTCCAGATCAAATCCATCCTTTTGATAGCGTCTTTTGTTTTCTGAGACCTACAAAACAGACATTTTAGTAGTGGTGAGAAATTGGCTAACAGGAACATGTTGAAAAATGAATAACTTCATACGGATCTGTAGTTGATGCTGAAATACACTCCCAGCATACAACAGAAACAGATCTTATTATATTTCACTTTAAGTACAATTCAAGGTTCACTGATTTCTGTACAGAAGCAGCCACCTACAAATTCCTATGTTGCAGTGCTGATTGGAACTGGATAAATGTGAGAAGGACTGTAGCCATTGTGTGACTATAGACTAAAGGAAGAACCTTAAAGTTCTGTGCTGGGTCACTATTTTTTATTTATGCACACTTCTGATAGGGGAATTCATCAGCTGCTTTATCTTTATTAAGGACTGAGAGCTTCACAGGCAACAAGAGCTCATCTTGGACTAGAATGGGTTACACACAAATGGTTACTTGGCTATTTTGTTTCTGGATTGGCTTTAACATTTTCATTTAACGGTTGGTTATTGGCCTTTGTCACTCATTGTTTCTTGCCAATTGACTTTTAACTTTTAGAAAGGGTCAGAAACACCCACAAATAACAATTCCCATCTGAATTGCAATGGCGGTTATTCAAACACAGCACTATTAAATACTATCTTTGATATAATAAATATTTAGGAAGAGTGGCCAAAAGCTCAATTTTAACAAATACATATACTGTATTAGTATCTATAAAAGCATTTGAAGTATTTTCATGTGATGGTCTTACTGTTCTTTTAACTGGTTTTGTTGCTTCTTTCCTTTTCTTATCCATGCTTTCTTTAAGTTTTTCCCATGAACATTTGCTCACAGGAAATAAACATGACATCTTTTCTCTTGTACAGCTCAGACTGGAAGATTTATTTAAATGAAAACAAATCCAGGAGACTAAAGACCTAATTCATTGAATGATTGTGATCATACGTCACACATCCCTTACCATCCTCCTGGTCACTTTTTCAAGTTGTCTCTTCTGAGATGCTAAACGGAATATTCTCACCAGGATGATTATTCGCAAAGCTCGGAAAAAGTTAACCATTCTAGAAAAAAAAAAAAAAAAGATCAAAATGATTAATATTAGATGTACTTCTGGTGTTAATTCTGATGTCAGAAACAACCCACTAACCTATTCATTCTACTATTACTCTTATAGTCTTTACACACATCCCTTTGCTCACAACCCTGTGCCTGAATGCATACTGTTGCTGAGCAGGTAAGCGTACAGGCACAGGTTTTCAGTTACACAGACCCATACGTATCTGCATATCCATTAGTAGAAATATGAACAGAAGCTGACACCACTGTATCTTTGCTGAATAAAACAGAAAACGTCCACATGCAGTTCTGTATCAATATGCACTTCCTAGTTTCTATATTACCTTGGAATATTAGTAGATCCACTGAAGTCTGTGAAGGCATATATCAGAGTAACAACCAGAGTAATAATTACAATAGCCGCATCAAAGATATTTAGCTTGGAGCTGAAATACTGCTTGAATCTGGAAGATAGAATTCCAAGTAGGTACTTAGAAATATCCAATGTATCTTTAAACATATGCTAAACAATTTCATCAAGCAGATTAGAAAATGTGATTGACAATGTGTATGACATAAGCATAAGAAGCTAACTTTATGCTGTTGCAATTGTCATCCACCATGTGAGATCAGTACAGGAAGAACAGTAAGGGAACCTGAGCAGCGTTTGTGTGAAAAGTGAATTGGAAAGAGATACTCTATCCATGTCTAATCATACAGTAAATAATTTAGTCCTGTGTTCTTGCTACCACTTGTCTATGCACAGTTACAGTATGTTCCTGATGACAATGAATGTACAGTTGCCTGTCTACTGGAGTATCATGGTCTAAACATTTGTATTACGGTTGGATCGTTACGGAACAAGAAGCTGACTGCAGGTACAATTTGATTAGTAAGGATACATTCCTAGGTGGCACAAATATTTTAATAATTTTTCCCCAGTAGATGTTTCATGTGAAGCAGGATGATTTATTATGCAGCACTGGAAAACTACCAAACCAGGAAATGTTTGCGTTATATGTACCAGCCAGTTTTCCATGAAAAGGTACCCTCCCTTTGACATTTTTGCCTAATGTGTAATGTAACGCTTGCGCACAAGTTAGCTTTCCAGAGCCAGAACTTCTGTAATCTCCTGTATTCCAGGAATGTAAGCAACCATGACTGATGAGGCCTAAAGGACAGCACACTGCTTAACCAATAACAGTCAGGCAGCTTTTTCTTCTCGTCTTTCCTAACTTGCAAGAGGGACGGAGGAAGAACATAGTAGGAGAAAATGTCAGCTCTCAGGAAAACTAATCGAGGATACAAACAGCAAGTATTATTTCTTCCTGAATTTTTTTTTTTTTTTTAACTATTTCTGTTAGTGATTGGCTTAGTAATAGAGGAGTTTTATATGTATGTGGGCAGTTATATCGGCACTATACTTCTCCTTTAAGCAAAAAAACATGCTTTCTTACTAAAAAAAAGTGAAGAGAATCAGTAGTCCTCATATTAATTTCTACTGATCTTTTAGAGTAGTTTTTTCAACCAATTGAACTTTACCTTTTTTTTAAGTCTTTAACTTTCAGCTTGATATACATTTATACAATGTTTTAAAAATTAAGATTAAAAGCACAGGCACAATTTTGATTCCACGGCTTAATACACTGAGCCATGCTTTAACATTGCAAACTTTTGTTTTTTTCTGTATGAGCGGTTTTATTCCCATAACTTCTTATGCACCGACAGAAACATTTATAAAAAAAACAGTTGCGGACGATGTAAAGGTTGTGAAAATGTTTGATCAATAGGGGGAAGATGATAAAAAATTCCATTAAAACTATAACAGGCTGCAAATTCCTGCAATACAAACTTGTATTCATATTACTTATAAGAGAAAGAGAATTTTACTAAAACATCATTTGATCATGGAAAAATGCACTTCCCATTTAAACTACACACACAAAAAATGTGTCTTCCATGGGTGACCCCAAAATATTCATACTGGAATATTAGGACATACAGTGTAGGGTGCCATTTGTACTCTTTAAGAGCACCAGCATTTTAAAGTGTCATCAACATAAATTATTTTCCATTTTGAATAACTGCATTATTTACCCTCTATTACTCATTATTATGGAGCTGAGTGGTTATCGCTGCTTCCTTGCAGTATTGGGTTTTGGGATCAGTTCCATCCTGGACTTAATCTACATGGAGTTTGTATGTTCTCCTGTACTAGGGTGGGTTTCTTCCCACAATCAAAAAACATAGTATATAAGTTGATTGAGGTCAGACTTAATTGGCCCTAGTCTGTGTCTGTTTATTTTTTTCCCCCCATTTAAAATGTTTTTGTTTCTGTTTATTTAATATAGATATGGGATTTACACAGGAAGAGGGGACGCCCTCCCTATGTATGTGATTGTATTTTATTGGAGATGTATCAATAAATATACCCTCCTGTCACATTGTGTGCTCCTGTTCTTTGCATACCAAATTGGATTTCATCCCTTAGCATTGGCAGACATTTTGGAGTGCTTATCTGATCTCCTTTTGGTCTCGTTTTGTGTTTGTGTCTGTCTATGTGTGGTTGAATAGGGAAACTAGGTTGTAAGCTCCACAGGGTAGAGGCTGAAGTGAAGAAGAATGTACAGTATGTTAGCGCTATATAAATACAATACAATAAATAACGGAAAAAAGTTTCCATCTTATTACTGGTGCAGTTAGATCTTTACAAAGCAAACGGAGATATATTTCACTCACCCCTCCACGAAGATGTGTAGAAATACATCAATGAGGAAAAAAAATGATATGGCTAATGAAATCCCTGATATGGTAGTGCTGGCTTCATCGCTTTTATCGGGGACAGAAAGATCCACAATGACGAGAACAATGTCTACAATGATGAGAACAACTCCAAATACTCTAAAAACATAAAAACAAGCAATCTAAGATACTAAAAAGGTTAATTGTGGAAGATTTAAATCTAAATTAAAAAAAAAAAAAAAATTAAAAACACATCTAATCAAAGCTAAAATATGAAGGCAAACAATGCCCCATTCATTCTTACAATATAGAATCATGCTTGTAGTGTATGTAGCTACAAAAGATAAAACACATGAAAAAAAATGGTCAGTTTACCATTCACAAAAATGAGGCCAGAATTTCATGTATCAGCAAGAAAAAAGGCCAGATAATTAAATAATAATAATAACAGTAACAATAATCTTTTCTGGGACCTGTTAGCTACACCGAAAATGTTCCCTGCCAAGTTTGTGGTTTTTAGTTGGAAATCCTTTAATATACAGGTAAGAGCAATTGTTGGTTTAAAGTGCACCTGTCACCTCAAAACTCTAATACTATTTTAGGTTCTACTAATGAAATAAAAGTTTTGTAAATATATATGTATTTTTAAATGTACCTTTAACTACCAGCCGATTTTTTTTTTGTTCACCACTTATTCCCAAGCTGTTTTTAAG
>WMED01026923.1:0-10725 GCA_019650415.1 Pipa parva | reverse complement strand
GGTGCAGTCGCCCGAACTGTTCGCACTACTTCGGACAATGGTGAATTCCCCCCTAAATGTGCTCATAAGTCAGTTCTAGAATGTTACATTTTATTTATAAACTAATGCTGAACCAAAAGGATCACTGCTGATCACAGTCTGTCTACAGTTAACTTTTGTATTTAATTGGGCTCATACTCTGCAGTCATGTACTGTATAGAAATATCCAAGCAGAAAGCACTAACCGATACTGTTCAGAGATATGTACCAATTAAAATAAAAAAAGAACAGGGCTGCAAACCCAGCATGACAGGAAGTAATGTTTATCTATACTTCCTGTGTACAGTCCTGTGTTGGTTTGTGCTTTTCGTTTAACATGTTGACATTAGAATTTCTCCAAAATAAATAAATATTACAAACAAAAAAGAAAATGACAGATAAATGTATACACAGTAAACCTGAAACATATGGCACTGTCCGTCTGCAGAACGTCACAGTGAGCCCAGTGATTCACACAAAGAAGCCATTTAGCTAACAGCCAAAGAGAACACATTTTTAGGGACAAATATTTGTTTGCATCTGACGCTCAGATCAAAGCTTGGGAAGTGCTGGGTGGCAAAACAGACTGGCCTTTGTTATGCAGCGGCTGGTACCACTTTGCCAACAGAATGGGATTGAGAACAGCCCCCACTAGAGGCTAAGGAGGGAAGTCTGTGCCCTGCTTTGAATGAAACAGAGAAAGAATGGCTCCTATGTCTCTGGGTGAGAGGCTGGAGGTGGAGGAGCAGGCATGGGATTTTCATACATTCTTCCCAGACTTGCCAAATTCCTTGTCCTTGATGTATAGGAACTATAAGACCTGGAATTAGTGGGTATCAGGAAGATAGACTTCACAGAATAAATTATGCTAGACCACTATGTTTTACTGTATACGAGTAGTCCATGTCTATACACATACATTTGGCTAAGCCGTAATACATTCTAATCTATATATTGAGCTATATATCTTTATTTACATCTTTTTAAATAAGTGAATATCTTTCCATTTTATATGATATTCCTACTGTTAGGACCACACTGCAGGTTAAAGTGGACTTTCCATCTCTAAAGTACTGTTGTTTGACAGCAGAACACCCAGGGGGTAATTCAGGAAAGTCCAAACTTACCTGGCAATCCTTCGATTCACCTCGCAGAGACTGGTATGCGCTCCCTTCTCTCCTGCACATGGAGATCAGCAAACGCTTTAAAGGGATTCCAGTCTCGCAAGACCACTTGAGTCGTCTCGCCGAGACGAATCCCTTTAAAGCGTTCGCTGATGTCCGCGTGCAGGACATCAGCAAGCGCATAACAGCCTCTGCGAAGTGATGCGAAGGATCCGGAAGTAACTTCGCACTATGCTGAATTACCCCCTAAGTGACAACATGACCTAGGGACAAGGTGACATAGAAATAGATAAAATATTCACATAAAATTAATGGGATATGGTGAGTATAATGTCACTTCTGGTCAAATTCACCTGACTTTGCATCCTACTTCTATCCGCCAGACTAAACTACACTACGCATGTGACAGCGATTGCCACTGTAGAATAGTTTGGCAAGTGTATTCTCCGTTTATTCAATAATGAGAAGTGAATTTGCATCTATTTTGTCATGTTACGCGAGTTATAGTGAGGTGAATTCGACAGGTGAATTCACCCTTTAGTCAATGAGGCCCTAAATGTCTTAAATGCAAGTTTATATACACTGTATTTGCATTTAATATATGTGGCTGCAGTTCCCTTGGATAAGAGGAAAGCAACATACAAATGAAAAATCTACATTTAAAAAAAGTGATAAAATTTATCAGTAGCCGCTTTACAAATTACAAATGTCAACAATTACATGTATCAATGTTGTTTGATTTGTTTACTCAGCTTATTTTTTTACAAAGCTAACAAAAGAACTCCAATCTACTATTTAATATCATAGTTACTTTATTTTAAGTACCATAATAAGTTCCGTATTACATGTATGTTCTCTACTTTGAGTGCAACTCAAAAACCCTCATTTCAAATGTAATGTTCTGTAAACACTATGGGGGTTATTCTCTAAAGTCCAAATTCGACTGTTGAATTCCCAGTGGATTCCCATATCAAATCTGCAACAGCGACAATACTCCCATTGTAAAGTTGTGACTGCGACAGTATTCTCACTATAAAGATGCAACTACAACAGTAGCAGTCTGTTCTGACTGTTCTTAGCTGGCGAATTTACAACTTTACGCGACAATTTAGACTTTAGAGAATAACCCCCTATGAAATTTGTTATTATGTTACAATAAAAGAATTGCCTTTAATAGCAAATACATATGGTGAGGGGGTGTTATTGGATAAAGTCCCAATTGTTGCATAAAGGTGTGAATTCACCAGCTAAAGACAGTCGCAATAAACTGCTTCATTATGGGAATATTGTCGCGGTCACAGATTTGCTATGGGAATCAGCTGTTTGAGAATTCAACAGCTGAATTCTCACTTTAGCCAGTAACCCACTCGGAGTTGTAAAGTTGAGGACATACAATTATTTTTGACTGAATTGACTGATTATTGCACTGAGCCTGGGGACAAATTAAATTATATTGTGCACTTTAGTCTAGCTCAGTGATCTGCAAAGTGCGGCTCTTCAGCCGCCTTGCTGTGGCTCGGAGCGCACCTCCGAAGCCCCACTCATGACTGCCAACAGCTCTTTTGATTGACCGTCTGCAGGTCATGTGGTCGGGAGAGTGCCCTCCTCCAGCGGCTCACAAAGTAGTTGTCGCAGCTGGAGGAGGGAGCGAAGTGGCTCCCTCCTCAAAGAAGTTTGCCGACCCCTGGTCTAGCTGGATTAAAAAGTTATACTTCTACACAAGTAGTTAGGTTTTGTGTGTTGGGACAACTGGTCAGCTGACACTATCACTAGCACTGCCCCTGTTGGTAATTGTAATTCAGTTTTTCAAACCAGCAAGATGAACAACTGGACTGTATTCAATTGGTCAACCAATGCAATGAATGTGACCTTAACAGCAGCATAAACTATTACAGGTAGTCCTCGACTTACGATGTTGATCCATTCTTACACGGCGTTGTAAACTGAATTTCGACGTAAGTTGGACCATAGGGTGTTATAGCGTGCAGGAGACTAATTTTCCTCGTGTCACTGGGTACAGTGTACAGAACTGGACTCTATTCTTCTGCCACTGCATGTAGTTGCACGTATGTAAGTCAGAATGAGGCGTTGTATAAAGCGTCGTAACCACGAAACGACATAACTGGAGACCATTGTAACCCAAGGACTAACTGTATGCAGTTTAGCTAGTAAGAAATACATAGAGTGTTGCAAATCAGCAAGGGTATGCAACATAAATAAATACACTTCAGATAAGGTTTGATCCAAGCTCTCTGCAAGACCATTGTCCAAATACAAGATTGGTCTGCTTGTTTCTGGTATTTCTGTAAAACAGCAATATTGGATAGGTATTCTCCCAAATTTTCTGGTCTACACACTCAACTGACGTTACCCTTTCCCCCTACTCCACAGTCTCAGAAGAGGCCACCCTGACATTTTTAAGGATAAATGATTTTTCCCTATTGTAAACTTTTTTTCTCCATTTATGGATGATTCTAATTAATCCCATGTGTGAGTTTTGCACAGCAGATCAGAATGTTAACATGAAGCCAGAGGATATGGAGTATACAAGTATACATGTCCCTTAAGGAAAGTCATTTTATTCATCGATGCATAAACTACAAAACAAAAAAAAAACTTGTTTCATTCTTGTTTAGCTCATTATCAACCTTTCTACTTCACCAGTAACTGCTTGAAAAGTACAGTTAATGGAGAGGTTAGCTTATATCTATAATAATTATAATGAGTAAGTAAAAGAGTTTTGCCTTATATATTTGCATTCTCTATTGTAACACAATGAAACAATACAGTGAATTCTGCACCTAAATGCAGTATCTGATTTATATGCATACATCTTTAAATGCAAGCAGGAGCTCTCATAATGCATTCTCTGCTGCAATTAAACAGACATGTCCTCCTAAGGCTCCAGAGCAATTTTGCTTAGAGGCCCATACTATCATGTAAAATGGCAGAGCAGCACTAACTAATAAATATTATTTGTTACAGAGATGGAACTGCCCTTGCTTTAAAGTACCAAGTACCTATTCTCAGACAAATCTAATGCTTGGCTTGAATGCATGAATTTGTATGCAGTCAGGCTATACACATCAGTATTTGATATATTTGTTTGGATGCTGGGTCTGTAAAGCAATGTGCAGATCACTGTATAGTAATGTAAGGTGGTTAACAGACTAGTGCATGGATTAGCTGGTACAGTGGTTGGTCAGCCAGAAAAGGGAAGTTGATTAGGCCAACTAAATAGTTAATAAGCTATGATGCAGTCCAATGTATGGTGAGAACTGAATGTAGAATTCAGAATTACTGCTTGATACTCAAGGGTTAACCTCTTCCTTGCTATCCAGGGAGAAAGACTGTCTTATGACCATGGAAGGGTAGCGGGTCTACCAATCAGCAGAAGCTGGAACAAGTTTCACCTGGGGCTTGGAGTCTAATGAACACCCAGTATTCACCAGCAGTTGGATTTTTTAGCAGGATGCTCAAAGGTCGTGGCCCCCAGGGAAGCCTCTCCACATTGAAGCTTCAGGTTGGGCGGAGCTAAATGATGATTGACATTATAGTTCCTCCAATCAGATCCCTGCTAGATCATGATTTAAGTGTCCTGATTTGAAGAAATTTATTGTCAGTCATCCTTTTAGCCCTGACCAACCCGACTTGAGATTCAAGTTGGGCATCAGAGCAGAAAAGAAGCAGGGATTTTGCTTCTTTTACTACATTCTTAGCTGAAGGCTAAAAGCTTTCAGCTAAGACAACTGCCTGCTTCTTCAAAAAAAGTCTGTTACGCGGAACTGGCAGGTCCACTTTAAGCACAGAATATACTCTGACTTATTAAAATATTAAAGCAAATAAGTTTTTTTTTAGGAAGCAGATGTAGGTAATCTAAAATGCAGAACCTTTAAAAATGTCTTATGAAGGGAAAACTGTGCAGGAATAAAGTAGGAGGCAATGAGTGGGTGTCTAGGAGTGACCAGGGAAACAGGACAGTTGGTGATGATGCTCAGGATGGACCTCTGACACCTGTGAAGTCATTTTCCCGGTCCCTGCATCGGCAACTCTCTTTGCAGAGGAAGTGGGTTCAGCCAGAGTTTGTGCAAACACTCTTCTTCCATCTCCCAGCAAACTTCCCAGAGCATCTCCATGGGATTGCTATGGAAACAAATGAGCTGGACCGGGATCCAGGAAAGGAGGAGGAGAGAGGGCAAGGAAAAATGATAGGGGATGGCACAGCAAATTGGAAAAGGTCGAGAGGTTAAAATACAGTGAAATAAAAATTAAATGAATGCAAAAGTAAAATAAGAGAGTCTTATTGTGGCTATAAAAATTAAACAAAGGCAACAGGTCAGCAAGCAGTACATTTGAAAAAAACGAAATGGATGAAGCTGAGCCATTTCATTTAGCTATAGGAAACTTTAACACGCGTCAGTACAACATGCAAGGCTTTCATGCAACTTAACTGTGCCAAATCTAGGCCCTGTATACCCACTTTAAATCATTTCTGTTGCTTAACTACAATAAGGGTATTGATTGACTAAGAGCTATGGCACCTCTTAATAGCATGACTGGTGTATTTATTACAATAATATAGTCAGGGCAGGGCAGAGACAAGGTTTAATTATGCCCTAGGCCAGGGGTCGGCAAACTTTTTTCGGGAGGGAGCCATTTCACTCCCTCCTCCGGCGGCGATAACTATCTTCTGAGCCGCCGGAGGAGGGAGGCATGGCCTCTCCCGACCCCATGACCACCGACAGCCAATCAGAAGAGCCGTCGGTGGGCGGGGCTTGGGCAGTGCGCTCCGAGCCACAACAAGGCGGCTAAAGAGCCGCATGTGGCTCGCGAGCCGCACTTTGCCGACCACTGCCCTAGGCAATAATGCCAAATGGCATTCTCCCCTCCATTGTGCACCATACAGTGCAGCAGAACCCCCATATAGTGTTATACAGCACAGCAGGTAAAGTGGTGCAAGGTAGTGAGTGTAGAGCTCTGCAATTTTCCTTTCTCTAACCCACCCTTTCTCCATATTGTGGTGCCTCACCTTAACTTTCCAGATACTGTGCTATCCCACAATACGCCACATTACCATTACTGTTTTGCCCCCATAACCAACCCCATACTGCGCTGCCTTCCCCACAACCCCCACCATTCCCCATACTATACTGCCCTACAACACCCCCATTCCCTATACTGTGTTGCCGCACAACACTCCCCATTCCCTGATCTCCATACTACGCTGTCTGCCCCACAACCTCCAACATTCCCCATTCCCCACAACCTCCTTCTATACTGTGCTGCCTCCACAACCCCCTCCCTACTCCCTACTCCATGCCCTCTGAAGGAGGGGGAGGGAGAGAGGAACACTGTAGTGCTAAGCGCTGCAACAGATATAGCCAGGCCATGGAAGAGATAGGTAGGGAAAGGGGAGGAAGAGCACCAAGATAGTGCCACCCATCCAGTAGGGCCCTAGGTGGCTGCCTACTTTGCCTACCCCTCGGCCTCCTGGCCCTTTAAGGGTGGTAAAACATGTTACTGAAATGCATTTCTGTCATTATCAGTTCAGATGGTAGAATTCTGTGCCAGCTTTTCCCAGACAGAATGTATTTTAAAGGATCACTAAAGGCTTCGAATGACATTAAGATGTAAGATCAGCAGCTAATTAACACCATGACAGCTAAGCTTAATACCACTTGAAGCTATTAGTTTACCTTTAATTCTGATTCAGTCATTGGTAGTAAGAGAGTGTGTATTGCCCCTTTTTAAAAGAAATTGTCCTTCCCCCAACTGTTGACAACATCATAATTATTTTCAAATGTCTTATAGTAACATTTTCATTGTGTGTATTTCTTCAGCACTGAATTCTCCTTTTCCAGCTGTCATATTCATGTTATCTATGGGTTCCATTTCTAGAGATGACCACATAAAGGAAACACGTTTCAGAAGGAATGATGAACATGCCAGACCTAACATAATTCTCACTACAGAAATGTTAGGGCCTTATCAATTATGCTAAAACACCCATTAGTTTTTGAATCAAGCTCCCATTACAAATATTTGTACCTTAATACAAATGCTGGTGTGTTTTTATGTAAAAAAAAAAAGGTGGTTTATATTTTTCAGAGGCATTGAAACTATAAAATTCTATATAAGAGTGCTACACATTGGTTTTTTTTACTATTGAATAAGCAGTTATTTTGTCTGTAGCTTTTCTTGATTACACCACAGTAGAGTGAGTTGTAAAAAATTTGGCAATGAATTAAGCCATACATTAGTGGGATCTGAAATTTTATTTCCTATTGTACATTGTGCTGCGGACCCTTCTGGCAACAAAACACTTCAGAATGTAATATTTTATTTTTGAGTGCGGATTGCAAATGTTTGGGGTGTGGTTGACTGGTCTGAAAAGCACTTTTGTCTTGTAGTGGAGCATTTGCTTCGATTTTAACTTTATAACCCCCTTTTTCAATCTTGTGCTCCATCAGCACCCCTCTCTGGTTACCAACAAAAAAGGGGCGGGAGGTTAAGGAGGAGGGTATCTTACAGATACTTTCTTGAGCTGGTGAGAATCTCATTAGGGACATGGCCTGTATTCACTAAGCTGTAGTTTTCTAGATACAATACAACCCAGGGTAACACAGATCTGTGTAGATTACAACTCTGTGCCTAATCTGAACCTTGTCTATAAAACAGACAGACTATTCTGTTTACAAATCTTCAAAGACAAATCAACTGAATTTAGTGATAGAAAAATATTTATTTTTCCAGTACTAGATATTGCAACAGTATTAGAATAATTATATTATATGCTAAAAAGCGTGCTTGGAATCTCTTGCAGTCGGGTAATGCCAGAGACTATGGGAGCACGAAAAATAGGAAGAGAAAAAAGACAAGAAAGGAGAATGAGCCCCTAATGCGTTATCGTAAAACAAAATTAAATACACCACACTCGTGAATATGTGGGAGATGTGTTGAGATTGTAAATGAAATTGATAATTTATACTAATTACTAACTTTTAGTAAATGCGTTTTTCTTTCAGTTTTGGTCAAAAAGTACACTTTCTTACCTGTAAAGAAGTGCTGTCCAGCACTTCCTTATTGCAGACTCCATCTTCTTTCTGTGCCAGCGACTCTACAGAGTCCGGTTCAGGCAGTCCAACTGAGGTGTGCTTTCCTCTGCAGCAACTCTCCCTGTGAAGCCACGCATCGGCATTTCTTAATAGTCACATGGGAGAGCGTGACATCATCAACGCGTCCTCCTGCTGGACAGCACTTCTTTGCAGGTAAGAAAGTGTACTTTTTTGGCTATTTATTTACTGAAAGTTAGTAATTAGTATGAATTAGCATATGCATTTTTTTCAGTTTTGACTGGAGTGTTCCTTTAAGTTAACCGGATCACCTCTTCACATTGGCAAATGTAATGGAGAGCACAGAACACTAATAATGTAGGATCTCAAATAAAGCCAATTTATTAATAAAGCAAGGTACTCACAATTGAGATTGATCAGAGCGCAACTACTCATCGCTACATTTATTTGGACTATCCTTAAACAAATTGGACATATATATATATATATATATATATATATACACACTGTATATATATTTTATCCCTTTACAAAGTATGTACTTTTATTTAATGGCACTATACATGTTGTAGACTTCTTTTTAGTAGCCTTTTCTACAGTATTTTAAATGATATTCTAAGGCTAAAGGTGTTCCAGTGTTCATATTGGGTGTGCTGTAGAATTGTACTGGGGTAACTGTCCTGCCAATATAATCACAGTGTTAGACAGCTACATCAATGCAAATCGGGAAGCTGCTGTTGAAATATTTCATTCAGTCATTAACAGCTTTAAAACGTTGTTTTGTATCATTGAATGTACCATATAACCTTTAGGGGGTAATTCAGCAAGGTGCGAACGCACCTTGCGAAGCTTCCCCTCAGCTTGCACATACTGTTATGCGCTCGAGTGGTCTCGCCAAGACTGGAATCCCTTTAAAGTGTTTGCTGATGTCCGCATGCAGGACATCAGCGAGCGCATAACAGTATGTGTGAGCTGAGGGGAAGCTTTGCAAGGTGCATTCACACCTTGCTGAATTACCCCCTAATTAGAGGTTGTCCAGGGCCAAATCCTTTATGACCACAAATGTTTGGCCATCCCATGGCCACCAGTTCTGTAGTTTGTAACCACAACAACTAAGAACTGTTGTTCTAGGTTTGTATTCATTTTTTTCACTGTTTCAGAAGCGTGTGTAGGAAGGGTCACAGAAAGCAGCCAGATTCCTTGGGAGTAATATGAACCATCTTTGGCTTCAGGAGGATCCTTCAGTACTCAGGTTCTGCCAAGACTTAATACTACTTGACAATTACAAGGCATAACTAGAACAATGTATAAATGGCAATAAACAGAACAATCATTGTTAATGGAAAATTTGTGGAAAATTTGTGGAACTGATAAATGAGACCTAGGGGTTAATTCAGGAAAGTGCGAACTCACCTTGCGATGCTTTGCATCAGCTCGCCGAGACTGGTACGCGCTCCCTGGTCTCCTGCACTCGGAGATCAGCGAACGCTTTAAAAGTACTTTGGCTCAGCTCGCGACCACTCGAGTCGCCTCACCGAAGTACCTTTAAAGTGTTCGCTGATCTCCGAGTGCAGGAGACCAGGGAGCACGTACCAGTCTCGGCGAGCTGAGGCAAAGCATCGCAAGGTGAGTTTGCACTTTCCTGAATTACCCCTTTAGAGTCAGCAGTGACTTAGCACCCTTCTCTTTAAATAAATACAAAGAATTAAAGAGATCACAGGTTATATGAGAATTCGATGAGTCTGGACCTCTCTATCTCCATGATAGATATTCCTGCATCTACTGTAGAATGCTGCTGTAGAACAGGAGTACACCAATAGTCCCAGCAATGAAGAGGCAAAGCACTTACCCAAACAACTGGCAGGTAACCAAATATGGCTGTATTAAAGTGCACCTGTCACCTCAAAACTGTAATACTAATTTAGGCTCTACTAAAGAAATACATGTTTTTGTAAATAATTTTAACATTGAGAGATAAAATATCCAAAATAAAATCTATAAAAACACATTGTATAAATTATAAAAATTTATTTGCATTTTGCAGTGAGAAATAAGTATTTGATCTCCTACCAACTATTAAGAGTTCTGGCTCCTGCAGAGTAGTTAGATACTCCTAATCAACTCGTTACCAGCAGTAAAGACAGCTGTCTTAAATAGTCATCTTTATAAAAGACTCCTGTTCACAGACTCAATTAATCAGTCAACTCTAACCTCTACAACATGGGATAGACCAAAGAGGTTTCTAAGGATGTCAGCAACAAGATCAAAGACCTGCACAAAGCTGGAATGGGCTACAAAACCATAAGTAAGATGCTGGGTGAGAAGGAGACAACTGTTGGTGCAATAGTAAGAAATTATAATAAATACAAAACAACTGTCAGTCAACATTGATCTGGGGCACCATGCAAAATCTCACTTCATGGGGTATCCTTGATCGTGAGGAAGGTGAAAGATCAGCCTAAAACTACACAGGGGGAACTTGTTAATGATCTCAAGGCAGCTGGAACCAC
>WMED01026922.1:0-10725 GCA_019650415.1 Pipa parva | reverse complement strand
TACCCTCTTCTTAACCAGCTCCTCTGTTGCCGGCTGTCTGTGCTGTAGTGCTGAGCTGAGCACTACAGCACAGACAACTGGCTATAGCGATTCCTCTCCCCAGCACTAATTGGTGCTGGGGAGAGGAATCGCTATAGCACAGACAGCCGGCAACAGAGGAGGTAAGGAGAAGGACAGCCGGCGTATAAGACGACCCCCCCCCCCCCCCCCCCCCCAACTTTTCAGATGAAAAATCGTCTTTGAATTATCCCCAAAGTGTTTGCTTAAATAATCCTCCTGTATGTGCAACTTCTGCAGCTAGTGGCTCTGTTTTTATTTTAACAACAGAAGAACTTAATCGTTGGGAAAAGGTTTATTTTACCATTGATACTTCATGGTTTGATGATGAGTCCATTTTAAAGAACACATGTTCTCTCTGCAGAACTCCATTTATTAGATTTTTTTTTTCTAAATTGGGTTTTGAATCATTTCTCATAATCATCTAAAACATAAACCAAATTATAATATAATTATAATATTATATTATGAGAGGTTAATCTAATTTCCTATGCAGGTAAAATCTTAATCTTATTTTCCTGATGGAAAATAGACCCTTCAGTATAATATGAACATTGGTTCTATTGTTCAAAGAGCCTTCTCAAGGAACATATTTTATTATAATTATCTAGTATGAGCTGACATAGTATTTTTCTGCAGAATACAATACAATTATCACTTATGAATGTTAGTGAGCCACTACTTTCCTTTGGATAAGAATACTTAATCAGTTAATAACTGTGAGTTATGCCTCGTATAGGTAGTGGAAAATAAAATTTTTTATTTGTTGGTACCATTCATAAGCTGTCTGTAAAGTGTTCTTGTTAATTTGTTGATGTAAATTTAGGGATCCACTATGCACGGAGAGTCCCAAAATCATTTACAGGATTTGGAGTGGCAAATTCTAAGGCCTCTTTCACATCTGTGTGTTTTGTCAATTTGTGATTGTCTGATTCCAAGTCGATTTCAGCCGCATGTGTTAAACAATGAAAATTGTGTCATGTGACTGCATTTTTTTAAGAATTGCATTTCTTAATGTGATTATTAGGATCCAATTTAAAAATGTGATTTGACTAAACTGTCTGAGGAAGGTTGTTGGAGCGAAATGCCACAATAAACATACATGTTAAGACTGTGGGAGTTATTCTCTAAAGTTCGAATTGTTGCATAAAGGTGTGAATTCACCAGTCAAAGACAGTCGCAATAGACTGCAACTGTCACAGTCGTGGCTTTATAACTAGAATATTGTTGCAGTCGCAACTTTAAAATTGTCGCAGTCATGACTTTACAATGGGAGAATTGTCGCATTCATGGATTTGCTAATGGAATCCACCATTTGAGAACTCAACAGTCGAATTTGGACTTTACAGAATAACCCCCTGTGTGTACCTGTGAACTGCAGCATGTTATAGATTAGTTTGACACCCACAAGTGGATCACATAATGTGAATGTGTACATGCAGGAGGAGTCAGAGTCCAGTTTAATGTAATTGCATGAAAGTAGTCTGACTGAATTGCACAAAACATAGTATTGTGAAATTTGCTGGTACGACTCTGAACTCTTGTTGCCATATGACATTTGTTCACTTAATTGGACATGCACAAAGCTGCAGGTTAGTTTTTCATTATTATGTGCATTCAAAATGTGAAACAGTAATTAATATGCAGTGTAGTATCTGAATGAATTGACTGTGCCTAAATCATATTTGAAGAGACAAGCCCATCAATGGGACGATCCCATGCAGCAGATTCGGCAGACTATAATTTCTTTCTGTAACAGAATAACAATTCATTTATTATTTATTACAGACCAAATGGGTGAAGGGCTGGCAGGAAGCAAGAGGCAATATGAAGCCAGAATTCAAATGCTTGAAAAGGAGCTTGGTTGGTACATCTGGGCTTATCAAGAACTAAGTCAAAGACTGGGTAAAGTGCCTGTCCCGATACAGAATGGACTGGGAATCCAAATCAAAGGTAAGAAAGCCAGGTATTTCAGAACTAGTTGGTATTCTATGGCAGTGTTTTTCAACCAGTGTGCTGCGAGACATAGTCAGGTGTGCTGTGGGGAAATCAACCCTTTAACTACCAACCAGCAGTTAAGGGGTTCAGCGCTCCACCAGGTGTTTTTTTTGCTTGTGGAGCACTGCAGTTACCAAGGAGGGAGTTCTGTCTGACTCCCTCCATGGTTGGAGGACAGCTCATATGACCTGATTGGTCACATGAGCCAATAGGAGACCGGGAGCGCATGTGATCAGCACTCCCGGTCTCACTTCCTCATTCGGCTGTGCACAATGGCAGCCGCAGCCAAATGGGGAGGAAGCGCCGCAGATCTCTTCTGGAGGGGGGAAAGATGAAGTCCTCCACCAACCCCCCCACAGCCACCACTGACACCCCCAGACCCCCTCTATTGCTCCACATAATAAAAATATACTCCACAGCCCCTGATTTGCTCTCCCCTGCCCCAGATGTGGCCTCCCTGCCCCAGGTTTGCCCCCCTCAGTCCCTGATATGTACTGTTTTAGTGTGTAATTTTGGTTGGTGGTATGCCCCAGGATTTTGTAAATGTAAAAAATGTGCCGCAGCTCAAAAAAGGTTGAAAATCACTGTTCTATGGCATAGTTTTTAAGATCTTCTCTGGCCATTATTACTGTAACAAATTATGGTAGGGTGAAGAGTTTGGGGTTAAGGATGTTAATGTTAGTTGGGCTTAGGTGTTCACAAATAAAGGCTTAGAGGAAAAGAAATAAATCATCTGATGCATGCAAATTATATGCTGCTGTCTTGTGGCTAATATAATCTTATAGACCAGGCATGTCAAACTCAGGGTACCCCGAGGGCCACATAAGTAACGAGGTTGTTGCGAGGGCTGCACACAGCAGCTAATGTCCCACACGTATTTTAACAGCAGTCATGAAAACAAGATATGAAGTAGTAATATGTAACAGCAACATATATTTGCAGTGCGCAACAGCAACTAATATATTTAACAAAAATACAGCAATTAAATGCCGCAACAAATGGTAAAAGTAAGGTGGACAGACAGCTTTATACACAGATGGAGCTGGCCTATTGCTGTGTCAGCTGTTATTCCACTGATAGCTATAGTAACAGCTCCCCTGGCAGAATGTATACAGATGGTGAATTTCACAGTACGTATAGAAGTGGCTGCCCCAGCTAGTTAAATCCAAATGGAGCAGTTCTGCCGGTACATATAGTAACGACTCCCCCAGCAGGTTATATACAGATGGAGCTGTTCCACTGGCCAATATAGTAATGATTCCCCCAAAAGGTTATGTACAGATGGTGCTGTAATAGGGCCTAGGGAGTGGCAATAAAGAATTTAGTACACTCTCTGTAACAAGTGTACAGCATTTACCTCTCCCCCTATTCTACCAGCCATTAACCCTCTCTGCTGGCACAGTGACCTGCACTCATCTCTTCCTATAGTGCCAGGTAGTTGGAGTCTGACTTACAAAGGGTTAAAATGCCATTCATTGTTCTACATCAATACAGATTGAATAAGAAAAGTAATATTCCACTCCTTCTACACAGCCTCCCCCAGTGTACTCAGCACTGCTCCCATTTACCCAGCATACCCCAGTGTACTCAGCACTGCTCCCATTCTACCCAGCCACCCCCAGTGTACTCAATGCTGCTCCCATTTACCCAGCCACCCCCAGTGTGCTCAACAGTGCTCCATTCTACCCAGCATACCCCAGTGTACTCAGCACTGCTCCCATTTACCCAGCATACCCCTTTTCCCACAGTGACTGGATTAAGCATACTGTAATGAGACAGGAGGCTGATGGGAAGGTCAGCAGATATGGTGGGACCCAGGACTTTCCAATCTCCAGCTCCCAGAGGCACAGATAATGGTGCTGCTCCCTGCACCTGGCAGACCTGTAGTAAATAATCACCCCCCTCAGGGCAGGAATTCCTATCATACTCATACACACACACACACACTGAAACACACACACACTGATATGGGCCAATGAATGAAGACCCGGACGTGCTGATCGTGGACTATTGCGTGAGTTTTGTACATCTGCGGCCCGCGTAAAAAATCTCAAACTTTGTCTGTAAAGTTTAGAGACAAAGTTTGAGACTTTTGTGCAGGCCGCAGATGTACAAAACTCACGCAATGGTCCACGATCAGCACTTCCAGGTCTTCATTCATTGGCCCATATACCAGCATATGACCTGCTTATGTGATCAGCAGCCGACCAAAGTACACACGTCATGGATTGACACGGAGCTAGTTGGTCGGCTGCTGATCACGTAAGCAGGTCATATGCTGGGATATGGGCCAATGAATGAAGACCCGGAAGTGCTGATCGTGGACTATTGTGTGAGTTTTGTACATCTGCCTGCACAAAAGTCTCAAACATTGTCTCTAAACTTTACAGACACAGAATGAACAGTGTGGGGGGATGCACAGTGTGGAGATGCACAGTGGGGGGATTATGCACAGTGGGGAATGGTGCACAGTGTTAGTGGATGATGCTGTGTAACCTGATAATGCTAGTGCACGTGCACATGAGATCTGAGACAGGGGAGGAGAGCCTGCTTGTTAGGGGGCGTTCCTGTAGTGTTTGAGTGACAGTTCAAAATGAAGATGGCAGCTTCTATGTTTTCTAATCAGACTGAGATTGAAGTAAGTGTATTTTCAATATGCAAACCTTTTTTTGATTCCTAATTACTTGATTTACATTATAAAGTCACATACTTTAATAAAATATATAATAATCCTGAGGTGACGGGTGCACTTTAAACTAAATTGCTTTTTTAATTATTTAGTAAGAACCTAATTCCAAAAATTTGCAACAGAAAATTTGAAAAATGTGAATTAAGGAAAAACACATATAAACACATATTTGATGCCTGCAATACATTTCAAAAAAGATGTTACAAAGCAACACTGTTGAAGCTCTCTGCAGAATTTTCTTGGCTGAGACATATCTGTCTTTTTGTCAACAACCCCACAATATTTTGGTATTCATGTATCGTAATGTGTGATAATATGAATATTAGAAATAATAAAACAAGAATTTATTTAAGTCTAAAAAGTGAACTTGACAAAACCAGAGAAAATCTCTACTTCTCACCCATCTGTTTGAGATGAGCAGTAGCAGCCGCCTAGAGAAGCTGGTTGCTGTGATTATATTGCTTTATCTTTGTTTAGTAGACTGACAAACTGGTTTTACTGAAAAGAGTTTTTGGAAATATTCCTAAAACCATGTGATTATATTCATTACAGAAGTATATCCATTTTAATTGTTTTGTCATCTGAGGGTTCGATGGTCATTTGCATTCAATATTGTTTTTTATGTCTTAACTTTAATAATCGTTTAATAATTATATGAACTGTATATGGTGAAATCCCTCAATTCATTGTAATTGTACATTTAAGAAACATTGTTCTTAAAATGTGGACTTTTAACTACCAAAGTGGCAAACTTGAATACATCCTTGCTTTTATTGTCTGTTGCCTATTCACCTTTGGAAATTTCTACACTAGGTGGTTTTGTTCATTTATCAAACATCGCAGTTTTGTTTTACAAATACTTTCTCTTTTTACTAGCCTTTACCTACTGTCCCCACTACTTTGGAATTGGCTTTGTATTTTCAATGAAAGCCTTCATAGAGATAATAACTTTTATTGTAATTGTAGCTCCTGGTGAGGGTAGAATTCCCAACACAGTGGAAAAACATGGGCCTGCGGAAGAAAATAATGGAACTGTTGATCTAAACAACCAGCTCTCTGCACCAGAAAGAAATCTAAAGCCAAAAGAAGAATTGGTACATGCACCTCTACCACCCACTTGGAGGCGATCCTCCTTACCCACCGATGAACAACAAGGACTGGATGAGCTTCGAAATAAAGAGACTATCTTGGAAACTCTAAGCACTAAGATTTTGCAACCAACAGACAGTCTTTGCCAGCGAACTGTTATGTACCTTCCCAAATCCCGAAGAGAGATGCGCAGATGCAATGCTAATATTGTTCCCTCAATTTCTAATGTGGAGATGATAGATGTTAGAAAAAATCCACTATGAAATTCATGTGCAGAATATTTTCATTTTGTTTGTGTTATAACACACACAATAACTCTTGCTCTTCCTGAAACCACAATTTTTTTAAAAGGCACACAGGAAACTATCCCAGCAGCATTTATGTCACATGATGTATTTGTTGGCAGATGTATGTGGCTGAAAGCACATTTTTTTGTGATGATTGTGATATAATTGATGTCATTGGCACTCAAAGGAAGGCAAATGTTTTTGTGGAGAGAAGGACTCCAAAAAAAATTGCACTGGGATAATCTCTTGTATGACAGCCATAAAGGACCAGTCATGCAAAAAAAAGTAAATACATTGCAATGTAGCTTTCAGAGTTATTTGTCAGTACTTTTAGGAATGTAAGTCTTGATTCATGCCATGTTTTTGTATCTGGTTGCTGACTATAAAAATCCTTGAAATGGTGCATAAACACACATATGCTTAGAGTTTTATTGCCATTGCTGATTAGCTATGCATATGCTTAGAGTTTTATTGCCATTGCTGATTAGTTTCCCAAACATTGCTTTCAGAGCAGTTTGCAACAGTTCTTTAAATGTTAATAAACCTGTGCCCTGGGTAGATCTTTCTCCAGGACAAATAATGGCATGAAAATAATTCAGGAGGTTTATCTAAAAAAATAAATCAGTGTTTTATAGCAAAAATGAAATATCAAAATACTATTTTTACACTTTTGCATACCATTTAATAGAAGATACTGTATACATAACTATCCAAAGTGTACCGAAAGCATAAAATCCTTTGTGGCATTTTCATGATTTTTATTGCATCTGCTGTCACTTTATTCTGTGTCATCTTTGACAACATGGATGTTCATTTTTTCCCCAACATATCTTTTAAATGCTTTTCTGGTCCAAATATCCAATATATTCAGTACACACAAAAACTTGTGTATAAAAATTTACAAATACACAAAAAGGACAAAATACGATATATATATTTGTGTCATCGAAATATGTTTCATGTTAGTTTGGTTACCCTTTTTCTGTTACATTTGTCTTTTATTTTTGGGTTATGAATATTTTAATGCAATTATTAATTCTAAGCTGGTAGAGCACTGTGAAGCTCCTTTGGTTTATAGGTTGGCCCTGTGGATTTTCTAATGTTTTGATTGGCTGAAGGTTATTTCAATCCCTGCCTATTTATAAAGAGGAACTAAAGGAAAAAGTACTTAGCTAAGTTAGTATTCAATGGCATAGGGGACCTAGAAATAAGAAAGCTAATGTCTGATTGGTTGCTATGGGTTACTATGTTCATAAACTTTTGCCCCTGATTAATTCCTCTGATAATGTTCTCTTATTTTAAGGAGGCATTTAGTAAATAACAAGTGTCTGTTTTCTACCCAAGGGAAAAATGAATAACAATACATTTGTTTTGTGATGAATATTAAAAAAAATAAAAATTGCTTTTAGGCTATAGTTTCCCTTTTAATATTGGAGGTTTTATAAGCCAGACAAACTACTATCAAGGAGTCCAAATTTATATGTGTCTGGGACTCCTATGTTACATATGTATACATTCAGTCAGAAGTTTTTTAAGCCTACTTAAGCAACAAGAAGCTCTCCGATAGCTTCTTCAATCAATTAATCCTTTCTTGTATTAAATATGCCCATTCATACCCAATATATAAAGTAAATCTATTCAAAAAGAAAACCTATTTAAAAAAACCTCAGTATATTCTTAGTGTTGCCTAAAACCTCAGTATATTCTTAGTGTTGCCTAGTCCATTACCTAGTTTAAAAGAAAGAACTTTTGGCAGTTTGGGAAAGTGAAATAGCCTTATATACTGATATAAAAAATAGCAGAATACTTCATTACTTTTGCATTTAATATGGTAACATATTTTATATATGTGAATACATTTTGATTTAAGAGGTATGTTGTATGGTTAAACATTATAAATGATATTGCTAAACATGAGGAATAGAAAACATTGTCTGAGAGTGGTTAGGTTTTCACAGTTAAATTGGCTAACATAGTCAGTGAGTATAAAACAGTTTACATGTACAGATTTAATTTATGATGTGTAAATCACTTTTTCTACCCAATGTACTGCAGTTTTCTATATCTTTTTCCTAAATAAAAATGGCGATTCTAGATTGTGTCTTTCAGTTGAGCGTTGGATGTGACAAGATGGGATTTAGTTTGGGCAATTAATCATTAGTATTCAAAATAACCATCATTCCAAGAACACAAGTTTACTGGTGGCACCTGGGTAATTCTGTTTCAAATGTCCAAAGAGGTTTACCAGTGTGTGTTTCTTCTTATCTGCTGCCTTCTGTTACAAGGAACTGCTAGTCTTCTCCAGAACTCTTCAATCATCAGTGTTTAGATTTAGATGTGTAGAAGCACTATTACAGTCAACTGGTGCTGCAATACAGGGGAATGATATCACCTAATAGAGTTCTCAAGATAGCTCTGGAGAAAAGCAATAACTCCTTGGAACAGGAGGCAGTAGATGCAGAGAAACATGCATTGGTTAACATTTTAAGGCCCTGTAGGGGTTTGTGATGCCCTCTTTTAGGATGCAAAGTTTTTTCTAATACTTTTTTTGTATTTGTTTTCCTGCTATTACTCATGAATTATTATTATGGTGCTATAATCTTCTCCTAGAGAAACTGTCAACCAGTTTCCAACCAATTCTATGCTAATTGCCTGAAAATATGATACAATAATATATTGATTTAAAAAGCTAGCTAGACTACACTACTACAGGGACGTTTAAGTTATTGGATTGAGATTTGCATCATGCTGTATGCACAGTATACTGTGGGTAATATAGGCACAAGGAGCAGAGTTTGTACTTTAACACAGATACCACGACATACTTAAAGGGGAACTATAATCAAATTACATCTTTTGATATGCAATATTATACCTTAGTGAGAAGTGTTTCACCCCAGTAGATGTTTCATGTGAAGCAGAATGTTTGATGAGGCAGCACTGATAATTTCCCACACCAGGAAATGTTTGTGTGACATGTACTGGCCAGTTTTCCATGAAAGGGTACCCTCCCCTGGACATTTTTGCCCTACTTTTAACTGCTTCTGCACAAGTTATCTTATCTTCTGTAATCTCCTGCTTTCCTTATGTAAACAATGAGGCCATAAGGTCAGTACACTGCTTAACCCAGTGATGGCCAACCTTTTGAGCTCAGTGTGTCAAAATTCATCAAAAAACCAAGCATAACTCAGGTGGTGTGTTACTTTCGAGAAAAAAACAGAATTTTTTGAAAGCGGAGTAACTCTCCTACTGAGTGCACGGCACAAACGGCACCATGATGCGTGTCAGCATAAACATCTTGGTGTGTCACCTCTGACACTCGTGTCATAGGTTAGCCATCACTGGCTTAACCAATAGCAGTTAAGCAGATTTTTCTTCTCATGTTGCCTAACTTGGGAGATGGAGGACAAAATGTCAGCACTTAGGAAAACCAATCAAGGGAAACAAATGGAAAGTATTATTTCTTCACTAAACTTTTTTTTAATTATTTGTGTTAGCGATTGGCTTAGTATAAAGGAGTTTTATATGTATGTGGGCAGTTATGTTGGCATTATAGTGCCTCTTTAAGAAACTTCAGTGATTGCAATTGGGCCCAATTCTCCATGGGGCCCAGCTACTTTGCCACTGCCGCTGCAACCCCTTGCAGTCCTGTGCACAGCACCCCAGATTCTGGTAAATGTCCATAATTGGGGGGGTGGTACTGCAAGGGGAGTGGGTTCAGGGGCTAATCCTATACCTGCTTGAAGAAGTGGGACTCAGTGCTGGGTAGTTCTGCCACTGGCCCTACCAATCCTAAAGAAAAAGTAGTCCACTATTTGATATCTTTGTTATATACAAATGTTTTATTAAATCCTTGTATGCTTCTAATAGTTAAGAATTGCATATTTTCATTTCTCTGTATATAAAAAGTAGTGCAGTACCAAAAGCAACCATGTGCAAAACATGCATAAACAAATAGGGGAAGGAGCCATGTGGTTTGGTAGGGGAAACAAAAACCACTATCCGAGCCAGCCAGGAGTCGAACCTAGAATCTTCTGATCCGTAGTCAGACGCGTTATCCATTGCGCCACTGGCCCAAGTGATTTAAAGAAAAAAGGCCCTTTCTTTACCAAAGTAACAAATTGAAACCCTTTAAAAATGAACAAAGTATCTATACAAAAAAGTTAATAGTAGATTGCTTTGCTTTCAATATGTAAATTAAAATGCAAACATAAATATAACTAAAAGGCATTTTTATGTAACAGCGATAGTGATAATGTACCGTTACTGCTGTTTATAATTCTTTCTGCCAAAATTATTGCTATTTGCTGTACAATACTTACAGCAGTAATTTTCAACCGGGGTTCTGCAAGGACATCACTACATACTGCAAGCAGGTACGCAGGTTTGCCGGAATATGGTCCCGATCACTGTCAAACAATACCGACATCAGCGATTGGGGCCGGATCCGGGCTAACGTGTGTACCGGCACGCAATATGTAGTGACTACAATGTTAGTGAAATCACATGTGCACTATGCGATTATACTATTTCCGTTTCTGTAGGGCAGAGGTCCCCAAACTTTTTACACAGGGGGCCAGTTCACGGTCCTTCAGACCAACGGAG